>OX578146.1:82755778-82783278 GCA_951213105.1 Amaurobius ferox | reverse complement strand
TATTTTTAAAAGAATGTATGAAAAATCAATCGTAGACATTTTATAATAACAAAACAAAAATGGAAGTTATTTTATTGAAACTACATTTTATACTTACATACTCAGCTTGGTATAAAAAGCAGGTTAAAATTCCTGACATTTACCTTAAGGAACCTGCACTGAAAGTTTTAATGTCTAAACAGCTGTAGCTTAATACAAACACCATCCATGATGAAATTCCAATTTACCCTACACCTCGATTAAAAGATGAAACAAATATTCCTCGCGTTATGAGTAACTTGATCCTGCCCTCACGTGCTCTTCTTGCTCAGGCGCGGATCAATCATTGGTAAGGCGTATGGTTAATGACATTTTCCCAATATCTCCCTCGACAAGATATCTTTTGTCAACGCATAGGCAACAAAAAGTCAAAGGCAAAATTACCACAATTGGCTTTTCTTTATTGGAAGAAAAAGACGGACGTAAAGCGTGGCAGTTACAGTGAGTACTTCTAATAGACTGTGGAAAAAAACACTGAATAAGAATATGGTGTACACGTTTTGTTTCTTTATCAAACTTCTTGTAAATGTCATGCTTAAATTATTTTATAATAGTTCGATAAAATTGAGCATTTTAGCGTCCTGAATTTTTTTTTTTCAGGTAGAATGTTGTCTTCATTTGACTTCTGCAGGCATGTATGTTCATTAATTGTTTGTCTATTTTTTACGTCTTTAAACCGATCAATATCAGAATGATAAAAAATATATTTTTATGATCCTTAGTTTGCAAAATCCTATAATATTTCCTTAATGCTTAAAATATAAAAAAATAATAGAAACATCGACTCCATATAAAATTAGTTTATTTCTTTTTAACACTTTATGTGTAGACACTGTAAGCGCAGATTTGTTGCAAAAATTTGTAAGTCTGCAAAAGATGGTGAATTATATTCTATCTGTGATTTTTGCAATTTAAAAAACTTTTATTTAAATAAAATATGTATTATAAATTTGATATCCACTTCAATTAACTGTAATTTTGTAATTTTGAAATAGTTTCTTCAAGCAATTATAATGATATACTATATCGAAGATAGTACAAAATTTATGTATTTTTTTCAATTTATTTAAATAAAGATTGAGTTCCTTATATACATATACACATACGTATATATATATATATATATATATATATATATATATATATATATATATATATATATATATATAATACTTTTCCTAGCCTGTTTGCCTATCATAGCATCAATTGCTCATTTTATTAAGCTCTTCATGCAAATATTTAGTTTATCATATTTTGGATGTATCTAATCCTTCAAAAATCTGTCAAAGCTTGAGGATGTACTACCGATTTCCACCCTCTGGAGCAAGTTTGTACATCAAATTAAAGGAGGAATAAAATTACTAAGCATGGACAAGTTGTTCTTCCCTCCACGCCACCTTCTAACAAAGTGGTAGATACATCCTATGATCGACAAGCATACTGTTTAATGACATATTCACTATTTTTCCTGTGTTAGGCATCATTTGTCAATGAATAAGCGACAAAGCTGTCAGAGGCAAAAATACCACATATGGTTTCCATTATTGGAGGCAGAAGTGGAGCACGCAGCGGGGAGTTTCTATTGGCATTAAAGAAGAAAGAGAAAATACACCAAAGGTGAAATGCTCGCAAATGTTTATATCATTCTTCTTATTTCTATATCACACTAAAATGATAACTATTTGATAAAAGTCGTACTTTCTTTGATAAAAGACATACAATGGATATATTATTTAAATTTTTGAAATCCGTTTAGAGGAAAATTCAAAGTATTTATTTTGCGTTTGGAAAATCTTGTTTGGATTTTTGGTTGTCCACTAATATGAAAATAGGTTGGAGTGAAGAATATCAATTTAACTTTCATGGAAACTGTAATTAATAATAAATAAATTTATTAAAGCCTAATTAATTTGTTCCTAAATTATATCGTTTAAATTCCTTTAGCACATAACAACTCCCATCAAACGTATGTGTCAGTAACAAAATATCAAAGTCCCCCCCCCCCCAAAAAAAAAGAGTAATTTTAATTTCTAATGAAACTATATTTAAAGCCGTCAACTTGTTTATGTATCCATGTGTGTTTATCGGGAAGTATCTATATATGTAAGTCCTGAAAATTTGTCATGTATAATTTTTATTGAAATATTGTATTTGCATTATTTTGAACCTATAGACCTGCTGATTTGACTAAGTTTGTAAATAATTTTAATCCTATGATTTAACATTCCTCGCGCGGAGAGCTAGGGTAATGTAGGATGGCACTGATTGTGACTTATACTACCTATCTCGACAGGTATATTTTTAGCAGAACGTTTAAGCAATTTTTTTTATTTTATTTCCTTGATTTTTACTTTCCTTATATACATAATGTATAAGGAAAGTTTTGTAACGGGGTCGAAACTTCGAATTCGAGTTTTCGACTGGAAAGCACGTTTCAAGCATCCCTGATCACGAATCGAACATTTTTGAGTGATGTCTGTGTCTGTGTGTGAAAGTATGTGTGTGTGTGTGTGCCAGTGAGCCTGTGGAGAAGATAACTGATGAACGAATGAATTGATTCGAATGAAATTTGGTACAAAAATCACAATCGGTAAACACTGGAAGCCTATAGTTTTTATATGCAATCGAATAATCAGAACCCCCTAAATTTTCGAGTGAAATTTTGAAAAATCGTCAAAAACTCAAAACCGCTAATAAAGCTACGCAAATAGACATTTCTTATACAATTTTTCATTAGAAAACGATTGACATAAATTTTAGATCGCTAGCATGAACCGTTCTCGAGGTATTGCACATTTTTCAAAAAAATTATCAAAAAATTATAAAAAATGAAAAAAAATATATATTTCCTATTGAGAAATATCTTCACTTTTCATGTGTAATACTATGCGATAAATTTGGTGACACCATTCTCATGGATCTAGCTCGTTCCATTCATGAAAAAATATATTTTGAGTAATACTTTTGTATTTGAACGCCAATAGTCATTTATATGCTGTAAGAATAACTTATTTCCCCGTCATAACGCTTGGCGAGATTTTGCTACGAATTTGACGGATTGTCGCCTACTTGGCGACATTTTGAAATGTTGCCAAATTAACGAAAATATCGCCAAATGAATAGAAATGACATTAATCAATGAAAATGACGACTAATTGACGAAAATTCAATATCTTGGAAAGAATATAAATATCTACAATAAGAAAAACCTATTTTTTTATTGTAAATTTAGTAAATTCATTGCAATATATAAGGAAAGTCATGTGTTGCCCGCCTCAGATTTTTTTAATGTAATGCTTTAACGAACCTAAAAATTGCTGGAAAAAAATATAGTCCATTTGCACATCATGGTAATTCTTCTTCCTCATTTGCTTTTCTACAATACACGGCAGTGTATGGGATAAGTATCAGAATCGTGTTGAAAATCGGAACTCGAGATTTGATGCCACACCACCTTTTCAGCATTCTGGAACGCGTAAAAAAGTTGTTACGGCTGTGTATGTCTATGTGTAATGTGTGGATCCACTCTAGCACGATAACTATTCAGCAAAATTTCACAAAATTTGTTTAGGAAGTCACTTGTGATTTACCTTGGTTCTAGTAACAATTTTGTATTATGCGAGAAAACAGAACCTAGATGTTTTGACGACCGGAGAATATAAGAGGTCCCTACTACTATAAGACGAATCTTTCTTGCGATTTTTTAGTTTTTCAGCATTTATTCAAAACCATTATTATTAAAATACGTACACTTATTGCAAAATCCAAAAGAAAATCAAATGAAAAGTTTAAATTCGCTTTGCCTTTATTAACCATGTCGTGTTGTAAAATTAAACTCATTTTAATACACAATAAAACAAAGAGAGGACAAAAAGAATTTGAATCATTAGGAATTGGAATCTGTTTACATTTCCAAATAAAATACGGCGCGAAGTACTTAAAAATCATCGCGGATGTGAGTGTAATAGGAAGTGAAAAACATTTCCAGTAAAAAAAAATATTTAATATATTGAAAATTTAAAGAAAAAAACGTTCTTCCGATTGATCAGTATCCTATTCCAAATATTTAAAAACCAACGAGTCATGATAGAGGGTAGAAAATGCAGCTTCAGAAGGTCCAAGGACAGTAGCCGTAGTTTTATTCAGCACCTGGCTGAATGGTGGAGACATGGTAACGGAACGACAGTGAATATTGTTCAGCATTTGGGTCACTTGTGTGCCCATAATAGGATATTTTTTCAATGGGTGCCATCTCACGTAGACATTTACGGTAATGAGGTTGCGGATGGTCTGCCCAAGGAGGACAGCCTTAGGAGTTCTATTGACGGTGGCTGTCTTTCTTTCGCGGAACTTGCCTCACGAGTCAAACTTGAAATCAACTCCACTTGGAGAAAGGTCCCCGTGCATGAGTGGTATGTTTGTAGCCGTCCTGGTGCTGCTTTGATTGGGGAAGGCAGTAGGGGAGAACATACGGCTCTAGCCAGACTCCGCAGCGGCCATCTTCGTGATCTCCGGCATGTGTTGGGTTCTAAGATTTATCCCCTTTGCTCGAAGTACAATTTGCCTCAGGCCTCTCCTGCCCATGCCTTGACATGTATTGGATGCCAGAGGAGTCAGCTGTACTCCAGTCCTAGAATAGTTCGTCATCTTTTGAAGACTCACGGGTTCATGGACTTGATCTGATATTGCTGTCGGTCAAGTGGGATAAGAAACAACAACAAATATTTAAACCTAACAAAGGCTGAAAAGTGAACGCTAATAAAAACTATTAAAGATCAAATTGAAACTTTTTAACACTTTCCAACATAGTTGAAAAGTGTTTATGACTTTGTCCATTCTATCTGTCTGTCTGTCCGGTCACCCGATAACTGCCGAAAACTGACTTTATCAAAATGAAATTTTAGGATGTTGTTCAAACGGTCTATGGGACATATGGGAATGTAAATGAATAACATCACCCAATTAGTTTTGGATTGAACCCGAGTTGAAGACCCAGGCCGTCCGAGTCATCCTAAGAAATCGAGCAACCATTTGGACGGCCGAAGATTGAACCCGGGTTGAAAAAGTAAAATGCATCGAACCCTGTGGGATTTAATTTTTCAAAGATTTTATGAGCAAAGTTAAGATTCACAAATTGCTTCAAAATTTTTAAAAAATATTCAAATTATCCTATAAAATATATAAAATTAAATTCAGCAAAATATTTTCGGTAGGTTTCTAAATGAAAATTCAAATAATGATTACACCCATATTATATAAAGAGATCAAGTGACCCACTTCAAAATAAAATATGACATTCATCTTTTTTTTGTAGTGTAAAAATCGTGATTTGTAATGTTCTTTTTAATGTATATTTAGTGTTGCATCCGCCCTAAACCTGCTTTATTTTTGTCTATTTTGTGCCAACGCAATTACAATATTTTTCAGTTTAAATGATCACCAAACTCTGATTATTTCTTCAACGAAGCCTAATTTTAATTGATGCAGAATGTAAACAAGTGATTGTAAGATGAGTTGTATAAGAATTGCTGAAATTTTTTTACGTAAAATTCAGCTCTGGAGTCTGGAATATAAATGGCATGAATGAAATATTTATTGCTTTTACATAGAGAACCGGGCGATTTATATTTCGATGACGCCATTTGAATATATTTTTTTTTTCAAGGAAGTTTGTAGTTTTCAAATGTAAATTACTGTAGTACTGTGATAATTTAAAATATGTCAGCTGCGAATGTATCGCATTTTAGAGATGTTTTAAAAAAATTGCATTTCTGTTGGAAAGTGTTTCATAATCAATGCTTTATGCTTCATTGATCTTTTCTGTTTAGACATTTATTTTATTTAACAGTGTATTAGTGCGAAAATTATCGTTGGCGAAATTAATCGCCAACGAAAATTGTCTCAGTTAGGTCTTACACCGTGGTCTATGCTATAAGTGTGAAGAGTTCTAGATTCCTATATCACTTGGGGACTCTAGAGACTTCAGTGTCACTTAAGGTCACTATAGTGTCTTAAATTACTTATTTAAGACCTCTCAGAGGAAGATACCCCGGAGGAGAAATTCTCCGTCTGAAGAGAATTAGGAAATTAGGATTATTTAGTCCTATTTCGTGGTCCATACTAAAAGTGCTCAAATATTCAGTTTTCTAACTCATCTGGGGGATTTTGAAGGGTACGATAAAATAAATAAAAAGTTCGAAAATTGTTATTTAGATGTATGTATTTTTTATAAAATTTTCGAGAAATAGGAATTTAGAAAATACAAATAAATCTCAGCTTGGAATCGGCGTCATGCCTTTTGTGAAAATATTTTAATATAATTTTCTCTAAATGGACATTAACTGCGATGTACCTTTTCCTAGAAACTAGTCTAACCTGGTAAATAAAAGTCTTACAAAATGTTCCACTATAGTCATAGATTATACTGGAAAGATCATTTTTTATGTATTTATAGTGATTATATTTTTATTGTACAAAAAACATAGCTTTGTGATTTCTTTGGTGACATTTATATAAATATTTTTAAATCTCATGCAGTGTCGTGCAAAATAGTCACTGGAAAATATTTGCGCATACAAAGAAAATTGTAAACCTGTATATTCAGTTTATTCGGAGAAAAAGTAAATAGGAAGTAGGTAAATTAACACTGTCAGTATAGAACCTCCTGACTATCCTTAATTAACTACACTATATTGCATTCTTGAAGCTGCACTTAATCTCCATCAGACACATCTTGAGACCCATGGAAGATAAATTCCAATTTCTGAAACACTTTGTTCATTATACCGATAAATATGTAGAATGGATTTGTGTTTACCTTAGCGTCCGTTAATCCTAATTCACTACACACCAGCTCCCTTTTCCGGTGCAGTTGTTCATCGAATCCAATATCAACAGAGTGTGATTGTTAGCGACATTTTCACAATATCTTCTTTAGCATGGCATCGTTCATCAATTTATTGTCAATGTAACACTATTAAACTTAAATTTAGCAATTAAAATCGAAATAGGGATACATAAATAGAGGTTTACTTTGATTATTAATAAAGAATGGGAATAATTGCAGGTGAGTATTGTTTAGAACCTTGATGCCCCACATGTGATTCGAACCAAGGATCTTCATACTTCAAAGCCGATGCTCTACCGCTGAGCTACCGTGATGAATCTGCATGATCTTATCGTCGAAGCGGACTTTGCACCATCCTCCCTCTAATGTCAAATTGACGTATAACTGTTGATCTGACTGATCACCATCTGTTGCTTTTTCCTCAGTTATCTTCCTGTATCCTCCAGATTAGCTTCAGGTATCTCAAGATTAGCTTTCTGTATCCTCCAGATTAGCTTCATGTATCCTCCAGATTAGCTGCATGTATCCTCTAGATTAACTTCCTGTATCCTCCATATTACCTTCAAGTATCCTCCAGATTAGCTTCATGTATCATCCAGATTAGCTTCCTGCGTGGTCATTGATCTCCCGATTCGAAATTGACGCTCAATATATTAGAAACTACTGAAACTGTGCTAGTCGTGCAAGGGTCATTTGCAGACTTCTGACATATTTACACTAACCGACAGGATTCATTTGTTTGGGGGCCGTTGTAAAGAACCTTGCTGCTCCAACCGGGAATCATTAATTTTTGTACTGGTCAGCTGGCTCTTTATCGTTAAGCGACTGGGACGGAATTGCAAGTTCTTATCGTTGAAGTGGATTTTTTTCTCAATATTTTTCTGATAACTTTCAACTTTTTTTCTCCGATTATTACTTTCCTTATATACATAAAGTATAAGGAAAGTATTGTGACTGGGTCGAAAATTCGAATTCGAGTTTTCGACGGGAGAGCACGTTTCAAGCATCCCTGATCATGAATCAAACATTTTTGAAGTGATGTCTGTGTGTGTGTGTGTGTGTGTGTGTGTCAGTGGGCCTGTGGAGACGATAACTGACGAACGAATGGACCGATTCGAACCAAATCTGGTACAAAAATCACAATCTGTAAACACTGAAAGCCTATTGTTTTTGTACGAATCGAATGTTCAGAACCCCCCTAAATTTTCGAATGAAATTTTGAAAAAATCGTCAAAAAATCAAAACCAATATTAAAGTTGCGCAAATAGACATTTCTTATGTAATTTTTCATTAGAAAACGATTGACATAAATTTTAGAACGCTAACATGAACCGTTCTCGAGATATGGCACATTTTTCAAAAAAATTATCAAAAAGTCATATAAAAAAAAAATCCTATTGAGAAAGATGTTCACTTTTCATATGTAATACCATGCGATAAATTGGGTGATATTATTCTCGTGGATCTAGCTCGTTTCATTCATGAAAAAAGATGCTTTGAGTAATATTTTTGTATTTGAACGCCAATAGTCATTTATCTGTTGTAAGAATAACTTATTTCTTCGTCCAAAACGCTTGGCGAGATTTTGGCGACGAATTTGGCGGAATGTTACCAACTTGGCGACTTTATGAAATGTTGCCAAATTAACGAAAATCTAGCCAAATGGATAAAAATGACGCTAAATCAATAAAAATGACGAATAATTGTTGAAAATTCAATATCTTGGAAAGAATATAAGTATCTAATATAAGAAAAACCTATTTTTTTACTGTAAAAGTAGTAAATTCATTACATTATATAAGGAAAGTCATGTGTTGTCCACATCAGATTTTTTTTAGCTTGGGTAACAATTCTAGGGTATATGGCTTAAATGAAGCTCTAGATAACACTCAGCCAGAAGAATCCTAACCAGTTCTTCTGAATTGGGTTCAAACAAGCTAAAACTTTACTACTTGCTTAATTTATGTAACTATACTTGATTATTTTAGATAACTGTAGAAAAATTGCTTGCTTGATTAACTTTTCACTGATTATTTTTTACTTTCCTTTTATACAAAATGTATAAGGAAAGTATTATGACGGGGTTGAAAATTCGAATTCGAGTTTTCGACGGGGGAGCACGTTTCAAGTATCCCTGATCTCCAATCCAACATTTTTGAAGTGATGTCTGTGTGTGTGTGTGTCAGTGAGTCTGTGGAAACGATACCTGACGAACAAATATACCAATTTGAACGACATTTGGTACAAAAATCACAATCCGTGAATACTGGAAGTCTATTGCTTCTAAACGTAATCGAATGTTCAGAACCCACCTAAATTGTCGAGTGAAATTTTGAAGAATCTTCAAATAATCAAAACCTTTAATAAAGTTAAGCAAATAGACATTTCTAATGTAATTTTTTCTTAGAAAACGATTGACATAAACTTTAGAACGCTAGCATGAACCGTTCTCGAGATATTGCACATTTTTAAAATAAATTTATCAAAAAATCCCGTAATTTAAAATATATATATATGTTAACTCTTGAGGAGCGTAATAAATAGCTACTATAAGAAAAACCTATTTTTCTATTGTAAAAATAGTAAATTCATTGCATTTTATAAGGAAAGTCATGTGTTGCCCACATCAGATTTTTAATATAGAAATAATTCTTCTATTTATTTAAATAATAATGCGATAGAAGTATATATGAGAATATTTTACTGTTTAGAAATGTTCGCAGGACTATGCAACTTCTGCACCCTCAGTTTAATATGTATTTTGATATATTTTACTTATTCCCATTCTTTAAAAACTAAAAAATTCCATTTAGGTATGGATGTTCCTTGTCAAACTTTTATTTGCATTTTTATTCTACTTTCTACGCATCTGATATCAGTGGTGAAACAATCTATCATCGATTTCTTCTCCAAGCGCCTCATTATTTATTCAAAGCTTCGGAGGCCTGAATATAGACGAGAAATGACGTGCAGTATCCACGTCTTTTTGTGCATGAAAAATGCATCAGCTTTGTCAAGTTCTTTCAGTCTGACACCCCATTAGGAACGATGCAAAGGGTTTCATCGTAAAAAGAAAATGATATCCTGACATTTTCCTCTTATCATCCATCAATTATAACCGCTCGGAAGCTAATAATTAATATTTCATGGATTATTTGAGTACTGTATTTAAAACAAGATTTTTTAATGTAATCTGTTTATTTGTTGAACTTTAAACTAGGATTATTGATGTGAAGAGTTTGATTGTTGATGAAATGTACCGGCAAATACATTCGGTTTTATAATTTTTTAGGTTAATGTTTCGTAATGTATCATATACTGTGCCCTTTAACTATTGATAAAAAAATACCAGAGTAGATCAATAGATATAACTCCTCTTATCATCCAACATTTCCTCTCATATCATTCCTATCAGCCATCAAACATAACCCCTTGGAAGCAAGTACGGCATTTGAAACAGGATTGTTTTAATAAAATCTGTTGTTGATGTTGTTGAGACCCAGACCGTCCGACCTACCAGAAAGGTGTAAGGTAACTGTATGGACGGCCGGGAAGTGCCACCCAATTTAGACCGGAACCCAGTGGGGGAGGCATCCACAGGGACCGTACCCTCCTTCCCCTACCACCAAACTCTCGGAAGGACTTACGGACCCACATGTTTAACGTGATCGTACTCCGCATGAACACGGCGGCAGTTTTGGCAGTGGCTGGAATCGAACCCGGGCCTACCGAGTGCAACTCCAGCGCGCTAACCAATGGGCTACCGCGCCCAGTTGAGGCAGCGTGTAAAATCTAACGCGCAAACCACCGGGCTACCGCGCCCGAAATGTGCCAACAGCACGCGGTGTTCCCAGGTGGTCACCCACCTAAGTACTAACCGCGCCCGATGCTGCTTGATTTCGGTGATCTAACGAGAACCGGTGTTTTCAGCACGGTAGGGCTGTTGGACTTAATGAAATCTGTGTATTTGTTGAAGAGTAATACAGAATTACTGAAGTGAAAAAATTGATTGCTGATGAAATTTATCGGAGAATATATTTGGTTCTTAAATTTTTTTGATTGCTGTTTTGCTATATATCACATCGTTCACACTTTGACTACTGATACAAATACTCCCATAGTAGTTCAATATATATAACAATTCTTCTTACCATCCATCAAGTCCTCTCATTTTCCTCATATCATTCACTAATTATAACAGCTTGGAAGTTAATAATTAATATTTCATGGATTATTCAAGCACTATATTTTAAGCAGCATTTTTTTAATGCAATCTGTTTATTTGATGAGATTCATACTAGAATTACTGAAGTGAATAATTTGATTGCTGATGAAATTTATCGTAAAATTTATTTGATATAATCATTTTTTAGATTGCTGTTTTGCAATAGATCATATACTGTGCACTTTGACTATTGACAAAACTAATCCTAGAGTAGTTCAATAGATATAACTAATCTTATCATCCAATATGTCCTCTCATTTTATTCTTATCATCCATCAATTATTACCGCTCGGAAGTTAATAAGTAATATTTCATTATTTGTTTTAATACTACATTTAAAACAGAAATTTTTTATGAAATATGTTTATTTGTTGAACTTTAATATATAATTACTGAAGTGAAACATCTGATTGCTGGTGAAATTTATCGGAAAATATATTTTGTTCCAACATTTTTTAGAATGCTATTTTGCAATATATCACATAGTACACCTTTTACTACTGATAAAAACACTCCCAGAGTAACTCCATCATTTCCTCTCATTTCATTCTTATCAGCTAATAATTAATATTTCATGGATTGTTCTACGGGAGCTAATACGTAATATTACATGGATTGCTCTAGTACTATATTTAAAACGTATTTCCTTAATGAAATATGTTTATTTATTGAACTTCAAACTAAAAATACTGATGTGAATAATTTGATTGCTGATGAAATGCATCAAGAAATGTTTTTGGTTTCATAACATTTTAAATTTCTGGTGTGCAGTATATCATATAGTGTATCATTTGACTACTTATAAAAATAATCCCAGAGTATCTCAATAAATATGGCTTCGTTAGCAAGAGGAATATTTTTCATTCACGTATCAGTAAAATGTACTAATTGATTTAGTAATTAACATTATATAAATTTCAAAAGTTTAACAATGATGGGATAGGCACGTGAGAAAAACTGAAGTGTTGAGATTGACCATTGAACGATAAACACTCTAAATGTTCGACTTACTACTTTTTATGTTATCAATTATCAGTGAATGCTGAAATCCATTTTTTTTTTATCAAATTGAAAATTTTGTATGCATATGCTACATTTAACATACATTTACTAGATGCAACAAATGTATACATGTGGTTTACTTTTTAACTTAAAATAGTACATTATGAACATTACCTTAAATGTTCCGTACGCATCAAATTCCAATTTTTCTTTACCCGATTTCAGATTATATTAATTTTAAAGTAATATGAATATATATGTGCATTTATTTCTGAATTCATCTTCAGGTTAGTTTTTAAAAAATTATATATAACTTTTTTGAATGTCGATTTTTATCAAAGTTTTACATATAGTGAATCTTTATTACACATTTATATTACTTAAAGGACTCGAATTTAAAATGCATGCAGAATTTTGTCAAAATATATATGTGTATAAAGCACGTCCTACAAATTTCTTGTAAATATGACAAAAATTAGGACGCATGGAATATTTTGAAGCTAATAAAATCTCAAAAATCTCATTTTGAGAACGCATTTAAAATACACTTTTCAACATAATTTTTTGTAGATTACAATCCTTACTTGTTAATAACGTTCTAAGTAAACATTCGATTTGAATGCTGTTTTTGTAATCGATATAAGATAATGAGTATAATAATATTCTGTCAAAAATATTTTTGTTCATTTTAATATCCACTGTCCCCTTAAGGGAAATGTTTTAGTTCTACTTGATATATTATATTTTATATTGCCATATTCATAAAATTTATGATAAATGTCTTTTATTGGTAATTTTTTATCGTATCATATACTCGAAATATAAATATTACACGAAGTTATTCTTCTTTTCACTCAAAATAAAAACAAATATGGAAAAAATATCTTCAAATCCAGAATGCAAGCCACAAATATGTGTAACAAGCAAACATCTCATTCAATTCTAAGAAAAAACTGTGTAATAAATTCCAGAAAAGTCCCCAATGTCTAATTGGAATTTGATAATACTATATAACATGCATAAGTAAACCTCGAATATGTCAACATAAGAAATAAATCACTCTTTTCAAACAGGGTATTTTTAAAATCCTAATTTCTAGGACAAACTCAAAATTGTAGTCAGTTAAAACCGTTAATGCTGTGGACATAGCGTTGGCTTTGCTTAAATACTCTTCTGTTTTGAAATGTGTTATACTTCAATAATATGTATTTAATGAGATATTGACGGTATTCTACAAATATACATAAAAAAATTAAGAATATAACTACAATATTTTTTTTTTCCTTTTAAGTACTTTTATTCTGAAAACATGTATGCGAGATGTATACTAAATTATTATATGACACTAAATCAAAATTGTAGCAAAAGTGGATTATTGTTTAACACACCAGCAATAGTGAATATATAACTGCTGTAAAATATATCCTTAATAAATGTATTTTAATGAAGGAATTGGCAGAAGTAGCTCCTAAAAAGTTATTATTTTACTTGAAACTCTATATTCTTTCAAGAAAGCCTTTTTAATTGTGACTGATGTCTCGATCGTTCACCATTATATTAAGTGGATAAGTGTATTAAAGTTCCCAGTTTAGTGTAAAGTGTTTTATTCATAATCTATAAAATCAAATATACCATTCAAGTAATATAGACTTTTGCCGCCATGGTTCAGTGTTGTTGCTGTTGAGACCCAGACCGTCCGACCTACCAGAAAGG
The DNA here is from genome assembly GCA_951213105.1 of Amaurobius ferox. Lineage (NCBI taxonomy): Eukaryota > Metazoa > Arthropoda > Arachnida > Araneae > Amaurobiidae > Amaurobius > Amaurobius ferox. Next base: position 82,769,452 of record OX578146.1, on the reverse strand, counting down.
TGTAAGGTAACTGTTTAGACGACCGGGAAGAGCCACCCAATTTAGACCGGAACCCAGTGGGGGAGGCATCCACAGGGACCGTACCCTCCTTCCCCTACCACCAACCTCTCGGAAGGACTTACGGACCCACATGTTTAACGTTATCGTTCTCAGCATGAACACGGCGGCAGTTGTGGCAGCGTGAAAATCCAGCGCGCAAACCACCGGGCAACCGCGCCCGAAATGTGCCAATAGCACGCGGTGTTCCCAGGTGGTCACCCACCCAAGTACTAACCACGCCCGATGCTGCTTGACTTCGGTGATCTAACGAGAAACGGTGCTATCAGCACGGTAGGGCAGTTAGCACTGACATGGTTGAGTGTTGTAAAAACAAAGAATGTAATGCATTTCGTGCCATGAAATATCATAGAAAGATCATATCTGATGAATTCTCTCAAGTGTGAAACTAATTTCATGATAAATATGCAAAATAAATAAATTAACACTAAACGATACAAAAGGTTAATGATTCCACACATTAATGCAATTATTATTTTTTCTACTAAATATCCCCATCTTAAAATGTTAAAAAAGGCTATTATTTACCAATTCTATCATGGTTATTATGCCAAGATTTTAATTTACCTGTGGTCATAACAATTCATTTAACTTCCTAGCAGTTTGACCTGAATGAAAAACACGGCTAACGGTAAAATTCCAATCTTTATTCCAATTTTCTTTGAATCAAGTAGAACGTGGAACAAATATGCCTCTAAGTTATGCGTGAGATTACACTTCCCTACTCCCGTAATCTTTAACCTCCAACGCCCCCCTTGCAGAAGTGTAAATCGATCTAAGGATCGTCATGTCGTGATGGTTAATGGCATTTTCACAATATCTTCCTCAACAAGGCATCGTTTGTCAACGCATAGGCGACAAAGATGTCAAAGGCAAAAGTACCACACGTGGTTTTCGTAATTGAAAGGAAAAAAGCGACCCGCAGTCGGGGGGTTGCATTCATTATTAATGAAGATAGAAAGGAAAAGCTGGAGGTGAATATCCCGATTTTTGGCTTTCTTTCTATCGCTTTTTTTTAATGTCATGCCTAAATGACGTTAAAATGGCTTGATGAAAGTTGAGCTATTTAGCAACTTGAATATATTTATTTAATATTTGAATAGGAGTATAAAAAAACGGAAGCGTAAGGTAATGCTGTGATATGATCTTGCCAAGTTAGATATTGTTGTGATTGTGAATAATTGATAAGGATAAAAGCAAACGAGTTAAAAAATAAACTTTGTAGAACCATTCTTTCTTAGACATTTTATTTACTATTTATATAATTAATTTAATTTTGGAAAATGTATTTTAAAAGTGCATCATTTGTATCCATTAGGGAACAATTGATCCATTCATATCAAGTATCCGCGAAACACAAAATAAAGTTAGAAATTTGAAAAGAAAATAACTTCCAATTGTAATAGATCTAATTATACATTGTTAAATAATGCTTTGTTTTAAACAATAATGTGCGTACCAAACTGCGAATAGATTAACCTTTTATTATTTTGAAATATCCTGAAATAAATATATTACATCAAAAATTATAAAAATTCGATGTAATTTTCTCTATTTTATCTATTATATGATATTTAGTATATGATTTTATCAACAATGATGACTCTCAAATGTACATCCGGCTTCCAATAGGGAAGCGTTGGGACTATTCTAAAATATCTAACTAACTTTAAAGAAACCATTTCGGAAGGCATTGTATGACAGAATATGTCATAGAAGTATGAAACAATGATCGTATATCAACATGTAGAAAGGATCAAAAGAATCATGCAATTACAAAACTAGTAAAACTGCATAAAGATCGGGCAAACCCAATGAAGCATCGTGATGGAGACTTTCAAACATACCAGTTAATAGAATACGAGTTCCGTACAAAACGGAATAATCTCGTCGCTGTTGCTCATGATGATGCAATTACCCTCATCAAAATATGTAGAAGACCTAAAATTTCTTCATGCATAACGAGAAACCGGACGTCGTGCTTACAGGGGTTCAATCCAAGGTTCTTAAATATAGGTTTGGGCTATCAGCTTGGCAAAGAATCAGAAAATTGTCAGCTTGACGTCATTGGGATCAGCTTTCGTTATTCGTGACGTCATGGTCCAGGAAGGATTTTTAGAGGTGTTGCCAAAACACGGTAAATTTTAGCATTATTGCAGTTAAAAGTTTTTATTAAGTTTGAAGCGACAATTATCAGATGTAAACAACTTACGCTGAGATTTTGAATTATGCTTGCCACATATTACCCAGTGACGTGCAAACAGACTTACTGACGTCGATGGGGTAAAACAACGGTCGCATTTTATAAGTTTGGTCTCTCTTTGGCAAGCGAGAGAACAAAATACGTCGCGTTGTCTACCTTACTGACACCATATGCACCACGGCAGGTAAAAAAGGCAGTATTGTTTTGGAACTGATTCCCCTGGCTCAGTTTACACCGAATTAGCAGCTAAAAAATTACGTAAATTTGAACGTGTTGAACAGAAAAAGAAAGACTGAATAAAAACCAAAAAAGAGCTATCTTCCACTTTCAGTTTGTCAAGCTTCAGTTATAATAGAGATGACACATGTGAACAACAGAAAAATCAGTCTAAAAGAAATAAAGTTGAAGAGCACCTATTGCACGAGGAATCCAGCAGCGAAAGAAATGATAATCCTCCTAAGAAATTAATCAATAGAGCGAAAGAGATAATTATTCTCCTAAAAAATTAACTAATAGAGCGAAATAAATTATTATCCTCCAAAAAAATTTACCAATTGCGCGAAATAAATGATTATCCTCCTAAGAAGTTAACCAATAGAGCAAAAGAAATGATTATCCTCCTAAGTAAATAACCAACAGAGCGAAAGAAATAATTAGCTCCCTAAGGAATTAACCAATAGAGCGAAGAAATAATTATCCTCCGAAGAAATTAACCAATAGAGTGAACGAAATTGTTATCCTTCTAAGAGAAATTAACCAATAGAGGGAAGGCAAATATCATAACTCCAACACTGCTGCTACCTTAAATATTACTCAAATGACTGACGGAAGGGTCACATTTGTTATCGCCGAAACCTTAAAGTTTTGGACATAGCAATGACTATTTTAATATTAATCGCAATTTAATATTTAATATTTTTAATAACAATAAGTTCAACATTATCCCGAACAGTAGAAAAAATCAATACTGATTTTGAAATGTTGAGACTCAAATATATCCGTACCGCCGATTTGAATGTGGAACGGAATTATTTTCACGTTATGTACGAATCGATGCAGGTCCTTTGTCTCATGTATGTATATAACAAATATTAAAATTGATTCCAGTTTTGCGCAGTGTGATGGCTAATGACAATTTTATTTCATCAACAGGGCACCGCTTAGCAACCAATCAGATGCAAATATATTAAGGAAGACAAATTATACGTGGTCATATAAATTGCAATGCTAAAAGTCAATTTGCCCTTATATTTAATTTCATTCTCACTTGTTTTAAATACTGGGTCAATCAATGTAAAGTAAAGCACTTAACTTTGCACTAAAGCAATATTTAACTGGATCCCAAAGTATACGTTAGTGCAATTGAAGATAAGTGGGCATGTGCACGTTTAAGAAATTATTGAATTTCCTCTTTCAATGTAACAAGCCCGTAAAAACACTGAAGTATGGCATGAACATGTACAATTCCTGTTTTAATGTTTCAGTCTGTTTTTCTTCCGTTGGGTTTGATATATTCTTCATTTCATTTATTTTTTATGGTTTAGTTCTCAAGTTCATATTGCACAAGTTTCCCATTTCTTCTCGTTTTACTTTTATTTTGTTACACTAGGTGACGCTACTATATTAAACTCCATTTATATATTTTGTGTTTTGCCAAAATTACATTCAGCTCATTTATGCGTTTGGGTATAGGCTTGTTACACTGAAGACGAAAATCCACTGCTTCACTTATATTTATTTTTGCTAAATTCTATGTTCTGATCTAGTTCATTACACATCGATGTTACATTGTATTTATAAAAGTCGAAAAATATTGTATCTGGAACATTTTTATAAAATTTTTAAACACTTCATCAGTGCACGTAAAGGTAAAATATACTCATAGGGTCAAACTTCCTACTCACAGATTTTTATGGATCTATACGTGTGGAACATCCCGAAATAAGTATAAACTATTTTTGAATAAAGAATGTGTCCTTTTGTCAGTTGGTGGTGAAACTACCAATGTAACAAATGGGGGAAATATATTTATCTATGAACTAGGGGAGCTCATCGCCCTGCTTGCCAATCCCGCAAATCATTCCGAGATTCGGCTGGCTTAGTCCCCTACTTGCTGGCGCTTGATGCACTTGACAGGCGTAATACACCTATTGGAGGAACGGGATGCCCCTTGTTTGCTGGCAGGTACTAACCTTTGTATCTGACTTCAACCGGGGCCAGTACACACGTACAACTTCGTGCTCTCAATCAGCTCAACCAATTAAACATTTGTCCACTGAAATATTTTTTACTTCAGAAGTGTATAAAAAATAGAATAATGAATAAATTAAATCGAAATTTATAAAAAAAAAGCTCCGTCTTGCAAAAATTCCACATTGTAGGTACATTCCTGCAAAAATTCGTGGTCCTGCTATTGCTAGTCTCTAAATGATGCTAACTCGCATCTCAAATACTGTTCCTTTGAGTCTGACATTAAATATCTCTTAAACTAAAGTTTAAATAGAAAAGCGGTTTATTTTAGCGTGTTTGCCCAACAACCCTCTACAAATTGACCAACTTTCATATTTTTGAACGCTATAGATTTTATGGTACGAGATAGATAATCCCAACAAGATGAAATTTGCCAAATAGCAGCAGCGGCGGCTGTGACAGCTACTTTTTAACACTTTACAATCAAGTTGAAAAGTGTTTATGACTTTGTGCGTTCTGTCTGACTGTCCGTTAGCACGATAAATGCCGTTAAAATGACTTAATCAAAATGAAATTTTAGTACGTTGTTCAGACAGTCTGTGGGACCTATGGGAATATAAATGAATAATATCACCTAATTAGTTTTGGATTGAACCCGGGTTGAAAAAATTAAATATATTGAACCATTCGGGATCTCAGTTTTCAAACATTTTTTAAGCGGATTTAAAATTCACAAATTGTTTCGAAAATTTTAGGTAATATTCAAATTATCCCATAAAATATATAAAAAAAATTCAGCAAAATATATTCAGCAGTGTTTTAAATAAAAATTAGAATAAGAATTGCACTTATTATATGAAGCGATCACGTGAACATTGTATGAACAGATCACGTGATCCACTTCAAAATGAAATATGGCATCCATCTTGTCTCAAAACTTTGATTTTTAAAGTTCTTTTTAATTCATACTGAGTGTTGTATCTGTTCCAACACCACTTGATTTTTGCTTAAATTCTGTGCATCTACATACTGAAATAACGCAATTACAATATATTTGAATTTAAATGATCATCAAATTTTTATTATTTCTACAACGAAGCCTATTTTTCACTTATGTAAAATGTAAACAGCAAAATATGTGGAATGGGTTGTATAAGAATTACTGCATTTCTTTAACGCAAAATTATTTAGCTTATGGAGTCTGCATAGCTGATATGAAGGAAATATTCATTGACTTTACAGAGAGAAGAACGATTTTTGTCGATGAAGTTTTAAGCATAGAGATTTTAAAAAAGATAAATTATTATAGTATTGTGATGAAAGAAATGAATGGGAAAATGTTATGAATGAAATGCTGCTTTTATAAAAAGAGCTAAACGTGTTATATTTCGATGGCGTCATTTGAATGAATTTCAGTTGTTTTTGATGAAGTTTTCAAATATAATAAATCATTGTAGTATTATGATAATGTTAAAAACATTACAGAGGAGCCAGGCAATTTATATTTAATTGACGTCATTTGAATGAAGTTTATTTTTTTATGAACTTTTAAGTTTTCAAATATAATAAATTAATGTAGCATTGTGATAAATGTTAAAATATTACCGTGGAATGTATCGCATTTTAGAGATGTTTAAATGAAATTGATTTGAAGTTGGAAAGTGTTTCATAATCAATGCTTTATGCATGATTGATATTTCTTGTTTTATTATAGAGCAATATTTCAATTGATAAACGTCGAAAATTTACTGATCTTTAAGTCCCTAATTGGGAACAACACTTATTGTGAAATTTTATGACTATGAACATGGCCTCTATACTCAAAGACCCTAAAATTTTGAGTCGACTGTGTAGTAACACTGAATTTGTAAGTCACCACATAGGTTCGCCACATTAAAGCACATTTCCAGATTATCTTCCATCAACTCAAGCTCATTTTACCAGAATATACTGTTACTGTTCACGAGAAGTGAGACATCAAAACATTAGTGGGGAAGACTGGTCTTGTTACTAACAGCAAATTAATTGGTTAAACGTGTCATTTGAGGTTGGAAAGCAAAAAGTGCATTTTCCGTGAAGATAAATGAGACAGGTCATTTACTACAGCAAAAGAGGGGAAATTCCTTTCTGTTGGGTCAGGAAATTTCCTACCTTTGCTCTAGTGACTATTTTATCTCAATTATCCCACAAAAAGACTTGCTATCGATACCCGATTGATTAATTTAAGGAAAGATCACGTTTTTAACCTTAAATATTTAATTTTATTTTCCATATTTATTGAAACATGTTAATAATATGAAAACATGTTAATAATATTTTATGAAAATATTTCAATTAAAACGCAATTTGTAATTAAACTGGGGAAACAATTCATATACAAATCTATCTAGATTCCCTGACTTTGAGATCATTTTTCTCAAAATTGTTATTATCAACCCATGGTATTTTATTATATGCATATATTCTTACTTCACCTAAAGTTAAATAAATAGTGTCTGCTAACACCTTTTTATTTACAAAATGTTACAAAACTGTTTGATAGTTTTACCGTTTAATCGCAAAACTAGCTTAAATTTCATTTATTTCAGGAAAATTTAACATAATTTTAGGTAGATGTTAAAGTATAAGAGTTTAAGAGATTATACACTCATTGTCATAGAAATTTGCGCACCAAGAAAGAGTTGTCAGAATCGGACGAAATTTTATATATGTAAGTGCAACGTTGGTATAAGTAATTGATTACAAAATCAAGGCAAAATGACCATTTATTACAGGAAAAACTACAAATAAATGGAGGTTCTAGTACCCTGTTGGGCCACCCTTAGCTTGAATACACGATGCGATAGGGACGAGCATTGGGGCGTACAGGTCCAGTATGGTGTCCTACGTCATCTCATTACACAGTTGTTGTAAATACGCCTCTAGTTCGACCAAACTCGTAGGCCGTCCAACTTGCCGTCAAAAATGATTCCCGACATGTTCGATTGGTGACAAATCTGGGGATTGGGTAGGTCTGTGAAGGGTGGTATTGTGGCGGGAACATTTCCGTGACGCCCTTGCTGTGTATGATCGAGCATTTTCCTGTTGAAAAATGCCTCATCGGAGCCCTGCCATGAGTGGTAATACATGTGACTAAAGGATATCACGAACGTACCGCTGGGCTACCATGTTTCCGTGGATCAATATTAGAGGCGACCGTGTGTCGTATGCGCCGGCACCCCATTCCATCACACCAGCTGTGGGAGCGGCCTGCCGCTGTAAAACGAAGACAGGATTGATGCGTTCTCCACGGGCCTTCACACATGTACACAGTTGTCATCACTGCCCAAATTGAATCTGGATTCGTCGCTGAAGACGACCTGGTTCCATTCGTTTGCGGTCAAATCCCGTCGAGAGCGATACTACTCCAAACGGAGGCGACGGTGGGTGAGTGTCATTGGAAGCACAAGTAATGGGCGCCGCGATAATAAATGCCTTTCAACCAGACGAGTCGCGATGGTACGGACGGACACAGTGGCCAATATTGAAGGTGCTACCTGTGTCTGCATGGCGGACAATGATGCAGTTTTCGCTGTGCGTGCGTCTTGGGTGATGTGACGATCTTCTCGGCTATTGGTCTGCCGAGGGCGTCCTGAGCCTGGCCGCCGTGTATGCGACCTCCCTCGTCCACTGATTCCAACACCTCTTCACAGTAAAGTCAAAACGGCCTAGGTGGCGGGCTAATGTCCGAGCTGACCACCCGGCTTCCATCATCCCGATGATTGTTCGCCTCTCGAACTCTGACAGATAATCATATTTTCTTCGATGGCGGCGTAACGGCATTCCTAATGAAAAGTGTCCCTCTGTAACTGATTAATTACAGGCAAAAAGCCTTTGCGTAACTTTTTCTGCTCCAGCGAGAGCGAATTTCAACGCCTTCTGGTGGCATTATGCAATGCGCAATTACGCTGTATTTCTAATGCATACCTACCTGACACGTACCTTCATGCTAAGATTTGTTACGACCCCAAAATTGCTTCTTTGTGCACAAATTTGTATGGCAATGACTGTATTAAAAATAAATGTGCATTTGCCATATGCGTTAGAAGTGAAATCACTTAAGGCAATATAAATTAAGGGAAATATAAAGCAATTTATTTTTTATTGTATATATGTCTAGAAAACAGCATGTAACACAAACTAAGAGTAACTTAAAATCTAAAATGGTGTAAACTTAAATACGCGTGTCTAAAGCTACATATAACACAACAAAATCTGATGTGGGCAACACATGACTTTCCTCATATAATGTAATGAATTTACTACTTTTACAGTAAAAAAAATAGGTTTTTCTTCTGTGTAGATACTAATATTCTTTCCAAGATATTGAATTTTCGACAATTAGTAGTCATTTTCATTCATTTAGAGTCATTTTTATCCATTTGGCGAGATTTTCGTTAATATGGCAACTTTTCAAAAAGTCGCCAAGTTGGCGACATTCCGCCAAATTCGTCGCCAAAATCTCGCCAAGCGTTATGGACGAAGAAATAAGTTATTCTTCCAGTAGATAAATGGATATTGGCGTTCAAATACAAAAGTATAACTCAACGTATCTTTTTTCATGAATGGAACGAGCTAGATCCACGAGAATGATGTCACCCAATTTATCGCATGGTATTACATATGAAAAGTGAACATGGTTCGCAATAGGAAATATTTTTTTTATTATTTTATATAACTTCTTGATAATTTTTTTGAAAAATGTGCAGTATCTCGAGAACGGTTCATGTTAACGTTCTAAAATTTATGTCAATCGTTTTCTAATGAAAAATTACATAAGAAATGTCTATTTTCGTAACTTTATTAGTGATTTTGATTTTTTGACGATTTTTTCAAAATTTCATTCGAAAATTTATGGGGGTTCTGGACATTCGATTACGTATGAAATCAATAGGCTTCCAGTGTTTACGGATTATGATTTTTGTACCAAATTTGGTTCAAATCAGTCCATTCGTTCGTCAGTTATCGTCTCCACAGACTCACTGACACACACACACACATACTTTCACACACACACACACACACACTTCAAAAATGTTTAATTCGTGATCTGGGATGCTTGAAACGTGCTCTCCCGTCGAAAACTCGAATTCGAATTTTCGACCCCGTCACAATACTTTCCTCATACATTATGTATATAAGGAAAGTAATAATGATGTTTAAATTTGCATAAAAATTAAATAAGAATATCTAAAACATCATGTAACACAAAATAACGGTATCTAAAATGACATAAATATAAAATAAGTGAATTTAAATTAGTATAAACCGCAAAATAAAAGTTTATAAAACAGCATACTAATACGCGTTTCGATTATATATTCTGTTTTATACTGAACTATTTGACTAATTTGCATTTAAATCTCCTGGCTCTAAGAAGCACGATATTACATTTGCAGGGGTAAGGATATACTCGGGTATTTCCATTCTTAATTTTCAAACTCAGAATTTCTATAAACATTGTTCTGTCTATTGAACATTACATAATTTTCTCAATCGCTAAATATCATTATTCAAAAGTTTTAATTGATCTCATCATATTCCTGTGGTCGACTTTTATTTAATCCCCCACCAGCAGCAGATTGAGATAACATATAGACGAAATCTCACTCAATGACGCAATCTCTCCCACGGTATAGATAAGAACCTGTAATGAATTTGTTTTACCTTATGCGTCAGCTAATCCTACCTCAATGTCTTCCAGCTCTGTAATCCCCCCTCCAGCATAATTGTAGATCGATCCTTGGATCGACAAGGTATGATGGCTAATGACACTTTCACAATATCTTTCATAACTAGGCATCTTCCATCCAAACATAGGCGAAGATGTCAAAGGCAAATGTGACACAAGTGTTTTTCATAATTAAAGGCACAAGGGAAAGGAATATTAATCAAGAAATAGAGGAAATCTTAAGATGAAAATGCTCCAAAAATTTAATTTTAGTTTTCCGTCTATTTAATGACATACTAAAATGATTTAATTTGATGAGGGTTAGACACTTTCCAATGAAATACATGGATTATTTTAATTGATGTTTTTACTTTCCTTATAAACATAAGGTATAAGGAAAGTATTGTCACGGGGTCGAAAATTCGAATTCGAGTTTTCGACGGGAGAGCACGTTTCAAGTATGCCTGATCACGAATCAAACATTTTTGAAGTGATGTCTGTGTGTGTGTTTGAAAGTATGTGTGTGTGTGTGTGTCAGTGAGACAGTGGAGACGATAACTGACGAACGAATGGACTGATTCGAACGAAATTTGATGCAAAAATCACAATCTGCAAACACTGGAAGCCTATTGTTTTTATACGCAATCGAATGTTCAGAACCCCCTAAATTTTCGAGTGAATTTTGAAAAAATCGTCAAAAAATCAAAACCGCTAATAAAGTTATGCAAATAGACATTTCGTATGTCATTTTTCATTAGAAAACGATTGACACAAATTTTAGTTTAATTTTTTTAAATGTTGCGAAATTAGTGAAAACTCGCCAAATGGATAAAGATGGCGTTAAATCAATAACGACTCATTGATGACGACATGAAAAATGACGACTCATTGACTAAAATTCAATATCTTGGAAATAATATAAATAACTACTATAAAAAGAATCTATTCTTTACAGTAAAAGTAGTAAATTTATTGCATTATATAAGGAAAGTCATGTGCTGCCCACAACAGATTTTTTAAATAAGAATTTAAGTAATATTAAGTTTAATGTAATTTTGGTCATTTTTCTATACATATTTGTTATAATTTTAAACATTTTATTTAGATGACTGAATTGGGGTTGAAAAAAGCATATTACATAATTTACAGACGTTTCATATAAGAAATGTTTAATAAATATACACAAATAAAGTAAGAATAAATTATTTATAGTTTTATTTAAGTTTCTCGTGCTGAGTTAGTGGAAAATAAGATGACAGTGATTGTGATTTTTACCACTTGTCATTATGGATGTGCTTATAACAGTAGATTAGTAAACTTTTTACTTTAACCGATGTGGCCCAAGAAAAGCCTGGTGATCGTGATTTGATAACAAGATCAGTTTTTACCGTAAATGCATCGACGGAGACCCTGGATACCAGAAATGATTTTGTTGATCTGTGGATATGGGTGTGCGTGTCAAAATCAAATTTTTGGCCCTTTGCTATCCCCTTCCTCCGAAAACCACTGAAAAGATTTGGACCCAATTTGGTTGTCAAGTTTCATATATTATGCAAAAATGAACATAAAGATACATATACGAAATGTACATAATTTAAATATGAACAAAAAATATCAATCATACATAAAGCATTGATTATGAAATACTTTCCAACTGCAATACAATTTTATTTAAACATCTCTAAAATACGGTACATTCAGCGGTAATATATTTTAAAATCTCACACTACTACAATAATTTATGTTTTAAAACTGAACTCTAAACAATGGACTTTATTTAAATGACGTCATTGAAAGATAAATCGCCTAGCTCTCTATGAAAAAGCAGTAAAAATTTCATTCATCCATTTTTATTCCATTCCTTTCATTCATTATAGTACTACAATAATTTATTTTACTTAAAAACTTAAAACCCAGGAGGTAAAAGTAATTTAACTCTATGCTTAAAACTTCATCGAAAAAGTCTGTCAAAAATTCGTGTGGTTCTCAATGTAAAATCAATGAATGTTTCATTCATATCAGCTATATTGCAGACTCCAGAGCTAAATAATTTTGCGTTAAAGAAATTCAGCTATTCTATACAACTCATCTTACAGCTTGATGTGTTTACATTCTCCATAAGGGAAAATTAGACTTCGTCGTAGAAATAATTGAAGTTTCATGATCATTTAAATTCAAATATATAATAATAACAGTAAGTATATAAAGCGGTTTTAGGACGGATACAACACTAAATATAAATTAAAAAGAACTTTAAAAATCACTATTTTGACACAAGATGGCATTGATCATTTAAACTCAAATATATTGTAATTGCGCTGTTTCAGAATATAGGTGCCCAGCAATTAAGCAAAAATAAATCGGATTTAGGACGGATACAACACTAAATATAAATTAAAAAGAACTTTAAAAATCACGATTTTGAAACAAGATGGATGCAATATTTTATTTTGAAGTGGGTCACGCGATCTCTTCATATGGTATGGGTGTAATTATTCTTTTAATTTTTAATTAAAAAATCACAGAATATATTTTGCTGTATTTTTTTTTCTATTTTTATGGGATAATTTGAATGTTTTCTAAAACTTTCGAAGCAATTTGTGAATTTTAAATTTGTGCTTAAAAAAGTTAGAAAAATTAGGTCCCATAGGGTTCAATGTATTTCATTTTCCCAACCCGGGTTCAATCCTGAACCAATTAGGTGATATTATTCATTTATATTCCCACAGGTCCTACAGACCGTCTGAACAACATACTAAAATTTCAATTTGATAAAGTCATTTTTAAGGCAGTTATCGTACGAACAGACAGACAGACAGAATGAACAAAGTCATAAACACTTTTCAACTATGTTGTAAAGTGTTAAAAATGATGTTGTACAAATTTGTGGCTCTTTGTAATCTTGGAAAACCACTGAATTGACTTCTGTTGCCAATGTGCAATATTCCCTTTGACGTCTCCTTTTTCTTCTGTCTCGAAGACTAAGCGAAGAAAACACTACCCATGACGTCAGGATGACATAAGCACAGGATTTCACAATTAGGAGAAGGGTTGCCAAATTTGGCGACTTCCTGAATGGTCCATAAACTTTTCGATAGAACGATTATTCTTTGAGATAGAGATTTCTAGAAGTTTCTATGGAGAGACTATAAAAAGACTCCTCCTTCCGTTGGAGGGGAGTTGACAAATGGACGTGACACGAACTAAATTGGACTGTGATTTGTGTCAATGCTTTGAGAATATTAATAGTTTCTTTGTGAAATTTATTTCGTCAACATTCTGTTAATAATATCAATATTCTGTGAAATTAGTGGAACTTTTAAGTGCTGTTTGATATTATGCTATCCCTGTTTAATTTGTGCTTGTGAGAAAAAATAGGTTATGCAGAAACTTGTCCTCATTTTTATATCCGGATATGTTCGTAACGCTTCAGTAAAATCTGGGCAATATACTGCTTATATTGAGAAGTTGTGAATGAAAAAAACAAGTATATAGTTCAGCTCAGAGGTCGAAT
>OX578146.1:82705778-82750778 GCA_951213105.1 Amaurobius ferox | reverse complement strand
CAAGCTACAGGTCAACTTGTGTCAAAAGGATTTAATAATTGGAAGAAGGCCTTGGAGAAGTTCAGTCAACATGAAAATTTTTTCTATCATAAGGATTCAGTTCTCAAAGCAGTGCTGAGAGGTCATTCTCCACAATGAAGAGGTTGAAAACTTACTTGAGAAACAGTATGAGTGAAACCAGACTGAATGGACTGGCGTCAATGAACATTCACCGTGAAGTGGAAATTGATCCAGACCAGATAATTAATGCTCTGGCTACAAAGAAAAACAGGAGGCTGGACTTCGTTTTATAAATATGTATAGATCATAATTGAATAATATAACAATATGTAATCATGAGAGAGTGGTTGAAAACAAGTATACAGTATAAGCAGACCAGAACAAATAATTTTATCTTCATCTATTTCTTAATTTGTGTTGTTTTGTATAAATATCTACTACTACTTCTTCTAATCATTCAATTCTCTTGCACTGCACTAAAGAATTGTTAGTAATTTGATAAAAATAAATGTACAAAAAAAGACAACCGCCTTGTTAATTGATATGGCCTCTGATCATTTTTTCTCGGAAAATTTATCGAGGAGTCATCCTCTTTCATAAAAATTTTGTGCACCAATGGCCCCCCCCTTAGGAATATTCTGGGTGCGCCACTGGACGGCCAATGACATTTTCACAATATCCTCCTCAACATGAGATCGTTTATCAAAGCAAAGGCCACAAAGGTGTCTGAAGCAAAAGTTCCGTTCCGTTTTTTTTAGTTTTGTTTTTTGATGATTGAGGAAAAAGAGGAGAGAGAGGCAGTGGAGGTTTTGCATAGTGTAACAGAGAAAAAAAATAAGAAACAAATTGAAATGTATTATACTCAATTCTTTCATTTTATATCAACAGTTAATTTAAATTAGATTTAGAATCATCAATGATCTAATCACAAATTCATTCAACATTTAAGCATCACTAATTAAATTTTACAGATATGTAAAAAAATATTGTTTCTGATTGAATTTGGGGATTTTCCATACAAAATAACTGGAGCGTCGCTCAACTCGACCTTTTCATACCAGAATATCTTTTAAGTAGCTTGTAATGTTTATTTGCAAATTTTGCAAGAGAAAATTTGAAAAATCTATATCGTTGTCTCAAATGATCACAATTACAGCATGTTACCTTTCATTTTATAGGGTTTGAAAAAAATATTTTGATTGATTCCAAATTTGACAATGTACCTCCTTAGGAGGTAACTTGTCCCCCCCTCCTTCCCTTCCCTGAAAGATGTAATGACATCACGAACACAAAAATTATATCGCGGCTATTTTTCGCTATATTGATTGAAAATATTAAGTGTCGTGATCATTGAACCATAAATAACCACTTTTATGTATAATTATTTCAAAATTTGTCCTCTGCTACCATGTTAAGAAAATATAAATTAAAAGTTTTCATGAAAATCAAAAATTTTCATGAAAACAATACTTTATCTTTACAATATTCTATAGTTTGAGAAACTAAATATATTCCATTGTAAGCTGATAACATATTACTAAATTCAACGCTCTTCCATTGTAAAATATTGCCGAAATGAAAGTGCTAAAATGGTATTAGCAAATACACTTGTACCATTTTCATTCTATTTCAACAATTGGTTAAATGTATTATATGAGACAGTAAAATATTTGTCAAAGTAAAACACATGGCATAAGGATTTGGAAATATCAATAATTCCTGTAATCTTAAAACCCTAAGGCCGTGATCGATATAATTCGGTTAAAACTGCAAAATCGTTCATTTATAACATATATTTTTATATCAATATCTTTATTATTTAAATCGGAAAAATTTAATAAAAAGCGTCTGTCATATAAATGCATTTGATTAAATTGCGTTACTAAGCAACATTATACGATTTTCTTCAAATAAATTTGCGGTGAATAAATCGTCTTCAGAATGCTATTTCTATAACAATATTAATATCTTAACAAACCCTGCCCCTAAAAACTTGAAACATGGACTAAATATTAAGTGGCTCAATTTCAAGGCTAGCTTCAAATATTCATGAAATTCGGTGAAGCCGTTCTCTGGTGATGTTGAGACAAACATATAGACAGACATATTGTCAATTTTATTTATATCCCATTAGTTTAGTTCTTAATATACCTCTGCAGGATACAATCGCAGCTAATTGCACTAGCAGCATGTGTCTTAAACACTTACTAAAAATAGCAAATGTACTAGATAGCATTCATAATGTTCCAATAAAAATCGACCATACCATGTCCCTCACAGCAAAGATCGTCACATGTGTGACAGTGACGTTATAGTCACGTGACACCTGGGTCACAATGTGACATCATATTTGTGACTTCTACGCGACGTTACATATTAGTAACTTTGTAATTTCATTGTGACTATATTCTGTGACGTTTCCACAACTTAATTAGCACGTAACAATGTGACGACATTACAATGGCAATTGTGAAGTCACAAACAAGTTAATATGCGATGTCACAAACGACCATGAAAATGACCAAAATGACTTCGCTGTGAGCTCGGTATAACATGGCTGAGACGTACTGCGATATCCTGTGACGTCCCAAAGTCACAGTGTGACGTAATCTTACGTCACTGTGAAAAAATGCTGTTAGGGATATGACACTGTTTTTAAGAAAAGCGAACTTCAGTTACTCTTTACCAAAACTACAGGTTTAGACCGAATATGAAGCTAGGGTGCACTGCCAGTTATTATCCTCACCCAGTTTGTGAGTAAGTAACTGGCTTGCCAATCCGCAGCCAGTTACTTATTTACTAACATTATTCTCTAACCGGTCAAATAGCTGAAAAACTATGAAATGAGAAACTGTATTCCAAAAAAGACTAAATTTCTTTGGCTCGTTTGTCTTGCAGGATACGACTTCTAAGAATCATTCATTGTAACTCACCTTGGGCTGATATAGGATTGCCAAGGAATCAATTCACTACAGCTTTGATCATACTCACACTTTTGATATATCCTCCTAGGTTTACGCTTACAGTTACTAGGATTGAAGTTTGGAACAGTTTTAAACAACATAATCGCGCACACAAGATTATAGAATCTTCAAAATACATATAAAATTGCAGTGCAAGTATGAAAATAATCCACAAATATCATATAAGACTTTTAATTAACGGCCCTAATTCACAAACATGATGTGTATGAGACGTGAAAATAAATAATTCATGTGAACGTGCCAAATTATCCCGAATAGAAAGATGAGAGTTTACGACATTTTTCAGGAACGATATCTACTTTGATATCATAATATTTTCCCCAACCGATAAATGTTATTTAATTGCAAGAAATTAGTACAACAACTTGTATTATATGCATTTACAAATTTGAATAATACTTTGTGTACTATGAATAAACATATTCCCTATTGTATATATTGAATTTATTCTCAAACTATTCATGATTTTGTTTTGCTTGCTATAACTTTTGCATAGCAAATCCTTTATTTATACAGCTCCTTTGACAGAATTATTGCAATAATAATGAAACGAGATCTGCGCTTTTACCATACATTGGATTCAATAGATCGTTGAAGACTTATAGTCGTGCAAATAAGGGATTTTTTTTATTTTACCCGTCTGTGATTAGAGAATAAAAGGAACATATGTGTAAAGAGATATCAAAAGTACTGATTGGAGTTTACCATATTAATATTAATATATATATATATAATATTAATATATATATATATATATATATATATATATATATATTAAGAATCAAAATGTTAAGCACACCTTGTTACTACTAAGAACATCTTCATAAATTCATCAACACCGTCATCAAAAATAACTACCCGCCCAATCTTATTTTTTCTTTTATTAAAACACATTTTAAATTTAAATTCAAAAACTTGCAACAATTACAGCAACATATTGACAGATCATACTCTAGCATTTCTAAATAATTCATAAACTCCATGTCTTCTTCTAACAGTTAAACTATTCGTATAATTCACTTTAACCTGCTTTGAGAAAACTGCTTAGTCAGTAACAAAAAATTCACTGTAACCTGTTCTGAGATGATTGGTAATACACATGCTTTTCCAGAAGTACCACAGTACTAGGGGTAGATATATTTTCATTTTATTTTCATTATATTCTTTTGATATTACTTTATAATACTTTGCATCCTCATTTCAATAATTAGCCACAAGCTGGTGTAACAGAATATTTTATATTCATGTTTGATTTTTTTGTGTATTTGATCCACTTTGTCTTTTCTTCTACGTCGGGCCATTTACATTATTTCTGTAATACATTTTACAGTTGTGTAAACAGAAACGTAGAATCAGCATTAATGAAACATGTATGGCCCTTGATAACGTACATGGTTTCAGAAATGCTTTTCATATTCATTTTATTCCTTTTACATTCACTAGATTCCATTTATTCAATTTCCAAACTTCTTGCACAGCTCATCGTGCTACACTAGGCTTCTGATTTGCAAAAACCTTCAGTTTACAAGCAATTTTCATTGGTATTTCTCGGGTATATAGTATATATATTACAAGTAATCATAATCTTCAATTATATATATATATATATATATACATATATATATATATATATATATATATATACATATTGTTAGCTGACATTGTTTGGATAAATGTGAACCTTTTGAATTTCGAAATTATCTTTATTAATGATGAATAAAAAATGATGTAACACTGATTTTTTTATATAATATTACATTTGATTTATATTGCATTAATATTATAATTGTTAGTTTGGAATGCTGGTAAAAAAGTTAAAAGTAGTTTGGAAATGATTGTAAAGTTGGTAATTGGGCATTTTTGCTTAGAGAGATCTTTAATTACACTTCGAACAGAAAACATATTTATTGGTTTCAAAATTTTTATAATACCATTATTTTTACCTCAAAAAATTCGAACATTTTTTCTCATGATCTGCAATAAATAGAGCTTAGATAATGAGTGATATGCATTGGACATTAAATTCTGGAGGAGAGTGGAGGGCTTACTAAAAGTTTTTATTTTCTTGAAACATCTATTTCTCAGACTGGACTATGGATAGAGCTTAAATGATGGCATAATGATTCGGATGTATGTTCTTTAAGGTGTAGGAGTAATAACTCAATACTTCAACTTCGATAGTTTTTATTTCACATCCAGCTCAGAAATGTTCCTTGAAACATCTATTTTTGTAGAATCGACTATAAAAAAATCTTTTGTCAACTGTAATCGATTTAGCATCATATTTAGTGTAGGTTTAGGCTTCACTAAGAATTTCTATTTCCGGTTCAAGAAATATTACTTCCAATTCTAGCATTCACATTTTCCTTGCTAATTTATATCTTAGGATCGGCGAGACATAGAGCTTAGATTACGACATATAGATTCAGCTTTATGTTATTTAGGATGTAAGAGGATTAACTCAGTACTGCAACTTCAGGATTGTTTTTCACATTCGGCAAAAAATTATTCCTTGAAACATCATTTTTTAGAATCGACTATAGATAACGCTTATTTGGTGAATGATATGGGTTATTATAAGATTTTAGTGCAGGTAGAGGCCTCATAAAGAATTTATATTTTGGGTTTTAGAAATATCACTTCCCATTAAAACATTCACATTTTCCTTGCAAAATCTATATCTTAGGATTGCGATAAATATAGATTAGATGACGCCTGATAGGAATTCATCATTGAATTTTTGAGGAGTAGGTGTTCACTAAGGATTTCCTCTTTCAGTTTTGGAGATGTAACTTCTTGTTTTTCTAAAAAAATGTATTACTGCATGAAATAACTCCGTAAAAGACAGTGAAAATTCGTAATAGTTCCATCTAAATTTCAGTGTACACACTCGTTGCAACCATATGAAGGACACTTAAAAATTTTCTTGTTTATATATTTCTTTGTAATAAGATTTTATATGAATAAAACCAAGAACAAAAAACACTAAAATATTATGTTAAACCGCAATGTAATTAATAATCCAAATTTTTATATCAAATCCAAAGATTCAAAAATTGAAATTCAGAATGTTATGAAAAAGTGTTTTATCTGGAGTTGGTTTATTTGGAAAAATGTTCTTGAATCTGTTTTACATTTAATGTACGAACACATTTCTTGAAACACCTTCAATATTCGCGAAAATCTATTTCATAATATATTTTCACCAAAAATGAAAAAATCCATGTTTCCTAAAGACACCTATAGTTAATAATTTTCTCCGAAAATGTCTTCAATGTAAGTCTATAACAGGTATAGTGAATGGACTAAGTCATTAAATCGGTTATTAATGTTTATTGAATTTCTGTTTTAGGAATTTCGAATGAATTTTAACTTAAAGAGTGAAATTGTAAAAAAATGTTTTATTAATTAATTTCTGGTAGACAAGACAGAAAAAAAGTATTTGATTCTTCAATTTTCCAGTAATACCACCCACAGACTTTACACTGTTTCATACAGTTCTTCATCATCTTGTAAGAAGCTTTGTAATTGCAAGAAGTATACATCAAAGATCAATATATAAGGAAATTAAGGCCCTACTAATCGTATTGTTTCAACACCCTGTATTAGCATTATGGGGGAAGTAAAATCGTCTTATTTGGATCATAAGTTAAGATAATCGAATTTGTTAATGTCCTGTAGAATGGATGGTATTAGAAATGCATAATATGCAGGACAGTGCGGCAGAAGAAAATTTCTTATGAAAAATGGGCATGAACTTCAGTATTCGTTATACGTATTGAGAATTGCTCTTTCTATCCTGTTAGAGTAAAGAGATTGATAACATCGTAGGTTGTTTCATGTTAATTCTTAGTATATATTTTCTGCAAAATAAAGTGTACATATCTCACAGAAATCGCAGTTACAAGATGTTTCCATATTGTTTCTTTAGAAGGATTCTGGTGAGTATATCGTTTTTTTCTGGATTTTGAATGACATAATATTCAGCTTAGGTATTTTGTATTTCTCAAATTCTCTAAACACCTTTTTGAGAAATGAGTTTTGCCTTAGTTCATTACTTAAACTTTTGATACCTAAAGGGTAGTAAAACCGGATTTGTCTGTTTCGATAGACTGGATTCTGAAAAATATATTTTTGACCTATTACTATAACCTCAAGGTAAACATTAGCTTCAAAATATGTATTCATTTGTTTGCTTATGGCCAGGCGCTTGATACATTCAATTATTCGCCTATACATCACCAGAATCGTGAACCATATAGCAGTCACAAGATGTTGACAATGGTGATGCGCACCAGTGCCAAGATATTGTGTGCCAGGTGTGGGGGGGGGGTGGCGAAACACACTGCCCAAACAACGCAACATCCATGCCCGCAGGTGGGACTCGAACCCACAACCCGGCAGACCATCGAGCAGGAATAAACGCTTGGCTTGAGCTCTTGAGTTTTATAACAGTCCTGCCCCGGAAAGTCATGACCCCAACAAATACACTTCACAAAAATTGCAGGTGTGGTTGGGAAAAATATTCTAGGACCAAGACTTAAACCAAGCTTCATTTTAAACTGATGGAGCCAAAAATGCAAAGATAGAGCATCTCACTGAAAAGCATCCAATGAGAGCAAGGAGGGTGTATCTGAACCCCAGGACAAATGATGTGGCTGCAAGGAGAAAATTTAACGAATATAGAAAATGAGACAATTCAATGATAGTTCAGAAGTGAAAAGAGTGAGAGAGTGGTATTTTCTAGCAGTGTCGTAGAGTTTTCAGACAGTGCTATTCATTTTGAGCAATGAAAATGTTATGGGAAAAGGCGACGTAAACAAATTTCACGTTTTTAAACACACTTTACTATTTGAATAATGATAAAATTGTCAAATCAATCGATGAGCTGTCAATTTTTTTATGTATTCTAAATGTCTTATGCTGTATTTCTTCGACTAATTTATAACTGTTGTCTTGTTTTCCGATCTTCACGAAACAATGCAAAATATATTTAATTAAAACATTATTATTTTATTTGTAATAAAACCGAAAATGCACTTGACGTATACAATTTATATTTTAGTACAGACTTATAAATTTCACTGAACCCTCGTCATAACGTCATCTTATGAGATCAAAATTACCTGACACGAAAAGGCAAAATAAGTGTTCAAAAGACAAAATAACGTTTTTAAACATTGACAGACGTATCAAATTATTAAATGTCAATATGGGTTTATTAAAATTTGGTTGACTCAATTCAAGATATAATTTTCACCTATAAGAAACATATTAAAAGTATAAATTATTCCTATATTTTAATTTAAATTTTTAACCTATCTTATTTTGGCTCGACGAAATTGCTGTAAGATAAAATATACTAAATATTGCAAAATTATTTTCTTGGTTTTTGGTCTGTTACATGCTAACAAACAGACCGACAAACAAGCAGACAGACGGACACCTCCGATTACTGCAATATTACAATAGATGTGATTTTAGTATAAGATACAAACACACCTAAAAAGTGCCTCGGAAAAAATTATTTTGAACGCCATTTATCCATAAGGTAAGATATCCATCCTTTTGGCAGTACGCTTAAATGATATCTAGGAAATATAGAATATTATGATATATATGTAGTTCCTCTAAAGAATTATAATTCTTCTTATGAAACATATGAGGTCTTAAGTTCCTAAGTAGATTATACGCATCAAGTATCCATAATTTTTATATGCAAAGATTTGGCGTTAAATATCTATGTAGTTTGCTATTTGTACCGATCTTAATATATCCATCCTTTTTTCAAAATAAAAGTTTGTATTTATGTATTATAGTAAGCACGTTCTCAAAGAAGATATAATATTAAAAGATACATATGGCACAGACTGTTTGATATTACATTTCTGTCTCTAAAGGCGATATTCATGGTTATTCAATATACCCCATGGATATTTATACCTAACGTATGCAGCATGAATTTCGCCTGTTTAAGCATATGTAAATTTCTTAGTATATTTTTGGCCAGTGTTCAATAATTATTCTTGCAATATTTTAAAACTACGAGAAAAACAACAACAACAAAAAATTACAAGAAAAATAGCAAAAAAAAAAAAAAAGAACAGAACACAGAATTACAAGAAAATTACAATAATTACAAGAAAGTTAAGAAAAGTAGTTGTTACATAAACGGCCATACTTTTATAAGATTGATGTTCACATGGTGTCGAAATGGAATGGTGAATATATGTGTATACTAAAATGAATTCATCGACGTTGTCCGTGCCCTACATATGATCCCAACACTTAAATAATACATATAGAGATAATACCACTCAATTTGAAAATCGGCGGTTTCGAACTTCAACGTTAAAATTTTTCCAAGTTTAACTATACGAATTGTTTAACGTTGGCGCAATATGCCCTAAATAAGCTCCTTATCTCCTTTGATACGCCTTAAATAACCGCGCAATCGCCTATCATTGGCAGAACGATGCAAAGAATATACTTGGAAGCCACAAAAATGTACGTTTATCCCCGTAGTGAAATTAAAGAAAAATATTGCTATTTCAGCGAGTTTTCATCCAATTTATGCCAAATTATATCACAATAATCGGAATGGTAATATAATACTAAATTAATGCAACTCCACGAAATCTCTTAAATTCGTAAAGTTCGGAAATCCATAAATTAAATCTATTTAATTTGAAAATAGCTGTTTTTTCATCGTGCCAAAATGTCAGCCATTTAATTCATGCATCTACCCCCGAATATTGTCAACAGCGGCAATGAATGAATATATTTGATTCGTCAAAATGGCGGGAAATGGCGAATTTTTTACCTTGAAATTTCGAAACTTTTAAATTAATTCGACATCTCGCCGAGGTACAATGTACGGGGAGTTGGATTATTTTTGTAGCAAATTACGTTGGTGTCTGAAGCTTCGATTTTCCGCTACAGAAGACAGACATACACATGCACACACACAAACACTCAAACACAAACACACACAAACACACATACAGACAACGTAACTAGTGATATTTTAGAAAAGTATATATTAAATAGAGGTATTTTAGAAATGTTTCCAATGAAATAGAAGCAAAAACAAAAGTATTATATTGAAAGGTATGCCATTATCAAAGGACGCTTTTTAAACAAGACTATGAGGTTGATTTCTTCAATTTTTAGAGAATTCCAGAGTCGATTAAATTAAATGAAAAAAGAAATATTCTGGTTTTTAAATCATTGCAATTCGTGAACCAATTATTAACCAATAATGTGAAATACTCTAATTATATTCCTCATGCAGCAGATGATATTATCAGGAATAATTGTAAAAGAGTTTTTTTGAAAAATCGAAATTTTGAACATTTTAGAGAAAAAGCTGATGTGAGTAACACCTGACTTTCCTTATATAATGCAATGACTTTACTACTTTTACAGTTAAAAATAGGTTTTTCTTATAGTAGATACTTATATTTTTTCCAAGATATTGAACTTCTTCAATTAGTTGTCATTTTCATTGATTTAGAGTCATTTTTATCCATTTGGCGAGATTTACGTTGATTTGGCAACATTTAAAAAAGTCGTCAAGTTGGCGACATTTCACCAAATTCTTCTGATAAATCTCGCCAAGCGTTATGGACGGAGAAATAAGTTATTCTTATAGCAGATAAATGACTATTGGTGTTTAAATACAAAAGTATTACTCAAAGTATCTTTTCTCATGAATGGAACGAGCTAGATCCACGAGAATGATGTCATCCAATTTATCGCTTGAAATTACATATGAAAAGTGGATAGGTTTATCAACAGTTAATATATTTTTTGAATTTATGGGATTATTGATAAATTAATTTTTAAAATGTGCAATATCTCAAGAACGGTTCATGGTGGCGTTCTATAGTTTATGTCAATAGTTTTCTAAGGAAACATTACATAAGAAATGTCTATTTGCCTAACTTTATTAAATGATTTGATTTTTTGATGATTTTTTCAAAATGTCACTCGAAAATTTAGGGGGGTTCTGAACATTC
Organism: Amaurobius ferox; assembly: GCA_951213105.1. Classification (NCBI taxonomy): domain Eukaryota; kingdom Metazoa; phylum Arthropoda; class Arachnida; order Araneae; family Amaurobiidae; genus Amaurobius; species Amaurobius ferox. Next base: position 82,739,773 of record OX578146.1, on the reverse strand, counting down.
GATAACGTTGTTTAAAAACAATAGGCTTCCTGTATTCACGGATTGTGATTTTTGTACCATATTTCATTCGAATCTCTCCATTTTTTCGTGAGATATCGTCTCCGCAGTCTCACTGACACACACACACACACACACACACACACACACACACACATATATATATATACTTTCACACACACACACATACTTTCACACACACACACACACAGACATCACCTCAAAAATATTTGATTCGTGATCAGGGATGCTTGAAACGTGCTCTCCCGTCGAAAACTCGAATTCGAATTTTCGACTCCGTCACAATACATTCCTTATACATTATGTATATAAGGAAAGTAATAAGGACCCAGGAAAAATTATCTGTGGGGATAATTCTGTCGAATTCTCCATTTTTTCCTGTATAAACATGCTGCTTTAGATAAGTCCCCATAACGTCAGAGTTTATAATGTAAAAAATTAAAATAATATGTAGTTGTGATGTCTTATAGGAATTTATTATGCGAATCACTACATCTTCACTATACTTGTAAGTATGACTTTACATTTCAAACAGTAAATACACATTTTGATGCTAGTCTTATAAGCAAAAATCCCAACTGGTTAAACTTTTTATACTGTAACAGAGCTATTATTAGAACTATATTTTCATAGATTAAGTATGTATATTTTCGTGACTATTTTTTACTTTCCCTGCAATACATGGTAATGTATAGGGAAAGTATTGGAATTATGTCGAAAATCGCAACTCGAGTTTCCGACGGATCTACACGCTTCGAGACCTCTAGAATACGAAGAAACTATTTTTAGCGTGACGTCTGTGTGTTTGTCTATGTGTCTGTCTGTGCAGATTTTGCATCCACTCTAACTAAAAAACTAATTGACCGATATTCATAAAATTTGGTAAGTAATTCACCTGTGGGGAAAATATGGTGCTGATTAGTTTTAGGTACGATTCGGGATAAAAGAATCCGCCTTTTTTTGCGAAATGGCCTGCAAAAGCTTGTATCCACTCTAGCTGAAAATCTAATGGACCGAATTTCACAAAATTTGGTAGATAAGTCGCTTGTGGATCAATCTGGTGCTGGATAGATTTTGGTATGATTTGGAAAAAATAACCTGCGTTATTTTGCAAAATAGCCCGCAAAAATCGCCAAAATCTAAAATAAAAACTGCGTATGCTGAAATATATCCATTAAATGCCTGCTTAATACGTAATGTTTAATGAAGAAAAGAATAAGACCAACCCCATTACACTAGGACTAGCCGTTCTCGAGATATTTTTGTTTTTTCGTTTTTTCTCTAAGCCACCTTTAAAAATGAGTCCAGTTACCAAATGAGAACGAAAATTGAATTAATAGTAAATTAAATTTAGTTAAAATAAATATAATGCATGTATAAGTCTGCAGGGAAAGTCATGTGCTGCCCACATCATATTTTTATATTTTAATGTTCTTAAGTGCCTGTTTTAATAACTTTAAATGATTTTTGTCTGCCTATTTTGCGTTTAAACTTCCAAGTACTAATTACAACATATAATTCTACTGTATTACATGAGATTTAAATCGAATTTTTCGAGAATATAAAGCGAGAGTTTACTTCCGCTATAGATGATATATTTTTTAATTTAAATATCACTAGATTATTTAGTTCCTACAATTAGCTACTGAAAATCACAATACAGAATTACATTCATCACTCCCACTACTATATGGAAACACAGAGCAGTGAAATGAAATTTCTCCAGTGAATGTTATACGATTATAAGCTTCGATAGAGCAGTAAACAATTTCAGAAGTATCTCTCTTTTGGGAATACTTTCCGTTCCAACATATCAAGGAGAACATTCATCAAGGAGCCCTGTATCCCCAAATGACAAGTATTATAGACTTGAGGTTAAACTCTTGAATGCGAAGTATTTTATTTTGTGTCTGTGTCAATTGAAGTGGGACATTGAGTTCTGAACAGCGCTTTTATAAATTGATGCAGTTGGTTTGTTTGGTTTTAGATAATCTGTTCTAATTTGATGTTTTTAAAGAACAGTAATAGTATTTACGTTTTGAATATCGGGGAGATATACTCTACATTTGTGGTAATTCTAATAATTATTTATAGTAGTAGCATATTTTAGAACAATTCAGGTTCTATTCTGCTATATTACCTTTTTATTTCGATATGCAGCCTAGCATTCTGTATGGTCGGGATGTTGGGACTATTTTTTGTCTGTGTCAATTGAAGTGGACCATTGAGTTCTGAACAGCGCTTCTATAAATTAATGTAGTTGGTTTATATTTTGTTTCAGATGATCAGTTCTAATTTGATGTTTTTAAAGAACAGAAATAGTATTTACATTTTGAATATCGGGAAGATATACTGTACATTTGTGGTGATCCTAATAATGATTTATAGTAGTAACATATTTTAGCACAAGCCAGGTTCTATGCGTCATATTACTTTTCTTTATTACTTTCCTTATATACATAATGTATAAGGAAAGTATTGTGACGGGGTCGAAAATTCAAATTCGAGTTTTCGACGGGAGAGCACGTTTCAAGCATCCCTGATCACGAAGAGAACATTTTTGAAGTGATGTCTGTGTGTGTGTGTTTGTATGTGTATTTATGTGTGTGTGTGTGTGAAAGTATGTGTGTGTGTGTGTGTGTGTGTGTGTGTGTGTGTGTGTGTGTGTCAGTGAGACTGTGGAGACGATAACTGACGAACTAATGGACCGATTCGAACGAAATTTGGTACAAAAATCATAATCCGTAAACACTGGAAGCGTATTGTTTTTATTCGCAATCGAATGTTCAGAACCCCCTAAATTTTCGACTGAAATTTTGAAAAACTCGTTAAAAAATCAAAACCGCTAATAAAGTTAGGAAAATAGACATTTTTTTATGTAACTTTTCATTAGAAAAGGATTGACATAAATTTTAGAACGCTAACATGAACCGTTCTCGAGATATTGCACATTTTTCAAAAAATTATCAAAAAGTCATATAAAATAAAAAAATAATTCCTATTGAGAAACATGTTCACTATTCATGTGTAATACCATGCGATAAATTGGGTGACACCATTCTCGTGGATCTAGCTCGTTCCATTCATGAAAAAATATACTTTGAGTAATACATTTGTATTTGAACGCCAATAGTCATTTATCTGCTATAAGAATAACTTATTTCTTCATCCATAACGCTTGGTGAGATTTTGTCGACGAATTTGGCGGAATGTCGCCAACTTGGCGACTTTTTGAAATGTTGCCAAATTAGCGACAATCTCGCCAAATGGATAAAAATGACACTAAATCAATGAAAATGACGACTAATTGTCGAAAATTCAATATCTTGGAAAGAATATAAGTATCTACTATAAGAAAAATCTATTTTTTTACTTTAAAAGTAGTCAATTCATTACATTATATAAGGAAAGTCATTTACAGCCCACATCAGATTTTTTTCATATGTAGTCTACCATTCTGTTTGGTCGGGATGTTGGGACTGGGGCGATAATTGAGTCCATTGGAAATGACCCACCCCCATCATAATTGAATCATAATTGCATTGTAATCTAATTATGATTATAAGGTGCTTAATAAATATTTATTTTAAAGTTAAAATGGGTAAAGTTAATTGTATAGTGGTATTATGTTAATAAATTTTATTCCAGGAACTCGTACTGAAGAGTTAATTGTGAACTTTAATGTATTGTTTTATGACTTTCGATCAACGGCTAAGTTTAAGATGTTCAATTAAAAGTATGCTTTGCCGTTTTTCTTAAATATGCACCACAGATACAAAGGAATAATTGAATAATTCATAACAACTTTTCAAAATAATCGAGCATTTCCATTCGATCCAGAAGCTTGAATAAAGCACTTTGATCTCCCTCGAGTTGTTTCAACTTCCAGATTAAAGAGGAAAATCAAAAAATTGGATAATTCGAATTAAGGGTGACGATGCAAATTGAATTTAAAATAACTTAACCACTTTGCCTATTATAAATAATATATACACAATTTTATATACTTTTGCTGTATGTCACATTTAATATCCACCAGCTATTGACAACGCGCAAATGAAATGGCTAGTAATTATATATTTGTCTCTCTAATAAAGAATAAAACTTTTAATCTGATATTATAAACTGCACTTCATCTATTTTGTACTATGGCACTGCAGATTTCTCACGTTGAAAGATTTCTATTGATCTTTGTGATAAAATTAGAAACAGAAGTGAACAAATTCAAGAATATCTTCCATTTGGGAATACGTTCTAACATGGTAATAGAACATTCTTCAAGATATCTTGTATTCCCACAGGACAAGCGTGGCTGACTGAAGATTAAACTCTTCAACGCTACGTGTTATGTTTAGCATAAGTATAAGTTGAAGTGTGACAAAGAGATCCGCCCTTGTGTCACATTAGATGGATATTTGAGATTTTTTAATTTATTTGGCGCATGATACAAAATTGAATATTTAAACTGTTGACAACTTATTCAGATCAGTGTACCTGGAATTAAATATCTATGAATTGTTGTACAGATATTTAAGAATGTCAAGGACATTGCAACTAACACTCTTGAAAATTAAGCTGCAGCTTTCTTTCGATAAGTTTTATTTGTTTAACAATATATAGTGTTTAGCGTCTAAAAAATTGTTTTAGTTGAAAAATAGCCCAAGTAGGTTCCGCCATATAGTCTTATTTCAGCCTTTTATGTCCCCGGTGGGGGATTCTGGAAAGTTCAAAGATACTTTATACCTATCTCTCCATTTTGTTCACTTCGGTCCACTCCTTAACTTAGATGGTAACTTATATGGATTAAACATCAAATTTGGGGGGACGTCGAGTTGTTTGTTCACTCAGAAATTTCGTACCTGGTTCCTATTCCTATTCCGCTTTAAAATGTGTTTGAAGAATCTCTGTTTTAGGATTGGACACAGACAGACCTTAGATGAAAACCGATATAGGTACAGCATTGAATTCTGTAGAGGTAGCATGGACACTAAGGATTTCCACTTCCAGTTCTAGAGATGTTACTAACGATTAATTTTAGAGTTAGATCGGATACATTAATTGCAAAGACAGGCAGACACACAGACATACACACCTGCGTCACGCTAAAAATAGTTTTTCTCGTGTTCCAGAGATCCCAAAATGTGTTGACCAGCCGAAAATTGGAGTTGCGATTTTCGACATGATTCCAATACTTTCCTTATACGTTACCATTTATATCACGGAAAGTAAAAATATAATTTCCTATTGCAAAAGTTTCATTTTCCTGTGCCATATTTCTCAGAATATGTTATTAAGAGAACATAGGTGATGACTGGTTTGTATTCAACATTGAATTTTGAAGGGTTTGAGGGATTCGCTAAGGATTTCCACTTCCGTTTCTAGAGATATCGCTTGCAGTTTCTCCAAAAGCTGGCATGACTGTACAAAGTGTGCAGACGTATATAAAACTGCTTAATAATTTCGTCGAAAATGATGTGTACACAGTACTTGTAACCGTATGAAGACTCCATAAATTACTTGTCCTAAATATAAATGTGTCAAAAAGTAGTAGAGTATTGTAGTTATTATTACTATCTCACACTATGAGCAATCACGTAATACATTAAAGCAAATTTTCTCTGAAAACCGTATATGATAAGCTTAGAAAGGGAAATACACATTTTAAAGAATATTACCCATTTGGGAAAACTTTGAACACCACAAAGCGAAATCTTCGACCACTTTTGCATCCTCTTGCGGGAAGTATCGTTCACTTGAGTTTAAATTCTTGAGTCCGAGACGCTGTCTGGTGTGCCAGTGTTACATTAAGGGAAATATGTTTTACTGAGCACGTAGATCTCACAGGTAAGTATATAAAGTCTAGGATGGAACCCTGAAGGGGGGTGAACACATTGGTTAGTGCAGGAACAAGCTAGATGTTTTATGTTTTACATATAATTTGACCTTTATTATGTATTTTTTTAAATGCGATGGTGATTGCATTCGTGGTGTCGAGATTTGAGATCCTCGCACCACTCGAGTTGAAATTGCAAATTCTATAGTATATTTGTTCTATATTTATTGCATACATATATTTATCCATATATTTATCTTGACTTGTTCGCCCTCTTGTCATATTTATATATATTTAATGTCTAAAAACTTGTATATTTAAAATCAGAAATCTTTGGCCATTTTCATTTAATAAGTGTTTTGAGCGATCACACTCGAGGAGTTTTTAGACCGTTAAATGCAAGGTCTTGTTCCCAGGCAAAGCGGCAGTTCGGTGCAGAGGTTGACTCTCTGCATGTGCTTGGATGACGCAATCGTGTGCATGTTTTCATATTCAACGTATTGGTTTTATGCAGAAGAAATGAACGGTTGGAGTAAAATTGAGACCCCGCTGCGAGTGTAGCTTCTCAACCCTGGGAATTTTTTAAAGTAAGAAGGGTTTTCTATTGGTGGATTGATAATTGGAGTTTTCTTGGAGGTCCGTTTTGGATTGCGAAGCTGAAATTGGATTTTTCGTATAAAAGCAGAGAGTTGGAGAATTCATGGCACACTTCCCTATCTCCAAGAAGAACTTATGAGCCGAGAACTAAAAGAGCTCGGCTGCCTGAATTGCCTGCACTACCAACTACTATATAACTCAAAGTTTTTGACCTTGAGATTATAATGTTGTTTACATTTATCGTCTCACCCTTTGACCTCGTGACCACTGAATTGAAGCAGACTACGATGAGTTCCGCTACATTCACTTGGATCCCATCTTCTTTCAGAGAACCTGTTTTCTCTCTGTTTACTCTCCTTTTCAAATTTAGTTTGTCTACCACTCAACATTGGTGGTCCATCTACCAAGGTATTTTTGATCACAGTCTAAGCCATCATGACTGTCAATCTTTTCAAGCATCCACCCAGAAAAGGAATGCTTCACATCAAATTTCAATTACAAAACTATTCTAAGAACTTATATTTCCGATGTGGGGATACGTGAGTTTTCTCACAGGGTGCCCCGAAAAGAAAAAGCCTTGGAACATTGGAACTTCCCTATCTGGCTACCCATGTCACTGGGCTAGTCCGGATCGTAATTTTTATGTTGCTCATGAAGGTGTCGGAGGCTTGACACTACGTCGGTCTCTGATTCCGTGGGCATGGGGAGGTGTCGCCGAAGAACATCGTAGATGAGCCGTCAACCTGCTGTGCGAGCATCGACGTAGAAGTACGGATCTGGCCCGAGATCCCTGTGCCGGGTCGAGGTGTTGGAGATTGGTGGAGCACCAAACTGACATACACACCTGCGTTACGTTAAAAATAGTTTTCTCGTGTTCTAGAGGTTCCAAAACGTGTAGACCTGCCGAAAATTGGAGTTGCGATTTTCGACATGATTCCAATACTCCTCTTATACATTACCATTTATATCACGGAAAGTAAAAATATAATTTTCTATTATAAAAGTTACATTTTCCTGTGTCATATTTCTCAGAATGTGTTATTAATAGAACATAGTTGATGATTGATTTGTATTCAACATTGAATTTTGAAGGGTTTGATGGATTTGCTAAGGATTTCCACTTCCGTTTCTAGAGATATCACTTGCGGTGTCTCCAAAAGCTGGCATGACTGTACAAAGTGTGCAGGCGTATATAAAACTGCTTAATAATTTCGTCGAAAATGATGTGTACACAGTACTCATAACCGTATGAAGACTCCAAAAATTACTTGTCCTAAATATAAATGTGTCAAAAAGTAGTAGAGTATTGTAGTTATTATTACTATCCCACACTATGAGCAATCACTTAATACATTAAAACAAATTTTCTCTGAAAACCGTATATGATAAGCTTAGAAAGGGAAATACACATTTTAAAGAATATTACCCATTTGGGAAAACTTTGAACACCACAAAGCGAATTCTTCGACCACTTTTGCATCCTCTTGGGGGAAGTATCGTTCACTTGAGTTTAAATTCTTGAGTCCGAGACGCTGTCTGGTGTGCCAGTGTTACATTAAGGGTAATATGTTTTATTGAGCACGTAGATCTCACAGGTAAGTATATAAAGTCTAGGATGGAACCCTGAAGGGGGGTGAACACATTGGTTAGTGCAGGAACAAGCTAGATGTTTTATGTTTTACATATAATTTGATCTTTATTATGTATTTTTTTAAATGCGATGGTGATTGCATTTCTGGTGTCGAGATTTGAGATCCTCGCACCACTCGAGTTGAAATTGTAAATTCTATATTATATTTGTTCTATATTTATTGCATACATTTATTTATCCATATATTTAGCTTGACTTGTTCGCCCTCTTGTCATATTTATATATATTTAATGTCTAAAACTTGTATATTTAAAATCAGAAATCTTTGGCCATTTTCATTTAATAAGTGCTTTGAGCGATCGCACTCGAGGAGTTTTTAGACCGTTAAATTCAAGGTCTTGTTCCCAGGCAAAGCGGCAGTTCGGTGCAGAGGGTGGCTCTCTGCATGTGCTTGGATGATGCAATCGTGTGCATGTTTTCATATTCAACGTATTGGTTTTATGCAGAAGAAATGAAAGGTTGGAGTAAAATTGAGACCCCGCTGCGAGGGTAGCTTCTCGACCCTGGGAATTATTTTGAAGTAAGAAGGGTTTTCTATTGGTGGATTGATAATTGGAGTTTTCTTGGAGATCCGTTTTGGATTGCGAAGCTGAAATTGGATTTTTCGTATAAAAGCAGAGAGTTGGAGAATTCATGGCACACTTCCCTATCTCCAGAAGAACTTAAGAGGCCAGAACTAAAAGAGCTCGGCTGCCTGAATTGCCTGCACTACCAACTACTATGTAACTCAAAGTTTTTGACCTTGAGATTATAATGTTGTTTACATTTATCGTCTCACCCTTTGACCTCGTGACCACTGAATTGAAACTGACTACGATGAGTTCCGCTACATTCACTTGGATCCCATCTTCCTTCAGAGAACCTGTTTTCTCTCTCTTTACTCTCCTTCTCAAATTTAGTTTGTCTACCACTCAACATTGGTGGTCCATCTTCCAAGGTATTTTTGATCACAGTCTAAACCATCATGACTGTCAATCTTTTCAAGCATCCACCCAGAAAAGGAATGCTTCACATCAAATTTCAATTACAAAACTATTCTAAGAACTTATATTTCCGATGTGGGGATGCGTGAGTTTTCTTACAGGTGCCCCGAAAAGAAAAAGCCTTGAAACATTGGAACTTCCCTATCTGGCTACCCATGTCACTGGGCTAGTCCGGATCGTAATTTTTATGTTGCTCATGAAGGGGTAGGGGGCATGACACTACGTCGGTCTCTGATTCCGTGGGCACGGGGAGGTGTCGCCGAAGAACATCGTAGAGGAGCCGTCGACCTGCTGTGAGAGCATCGACGTAGAAGTACGGATCTGGCCCGAGATCCCTGTGCTGGGTCGAGGTGTTGGAGAGGGCTGGAGCACCAAAATGAAGCCGAGCCCTGACCGGGCTCCTTAGCAGATCATCTACTAAAGGAGTGTGTGCCGGTTATCCATTGAACGGTTTAACCGTGGGTACGAGGTGGATGATGGTGTAACAACCCTTCAGCATCTCCGATGACGTTGGTAAGGGTACTTCCTTCGAGTGTTCAAACTCTTCGTTGGAAGTCAAGCACGTAATTTAGTATAGATCTTAAGAACATAAATTCAACTTCCTGACCTGAATTGATATTTGTTCAATTGGAATAAATTCTAAATTGTTAATAAGTGACATTATAAATTCTAAAACTATATTTTGAGTGCGCTTGCTCCCATGTGTCGAGACCATACCACATATTCTGTGTTATTGAAATGTTTTCATGCCTAGCCACATTATCATAATATTGGAAGTAATAATTAATGTACCTTAGACGGGTGGCTATTTAAATTGATATCTTTGGTTCCTGTGTCCAGATGTGCTTATTTTGGCTGATAAGAATTCAGCGTCTGTTAGTTTGGTAACTCCTATTCTAAAGGAAATTAATAAAGATTTGGATATTAAAACTAATAAAAGTGTGTTTATTGCAGATTTGAAGTTGTGTATTTTATGTGTATTTTCAGCCGAAGAAGATGTCCTTACAAGGTAAGGGTTTGAATTGTTTTTGTTTAAAAAAGTGTTAGGGCACAGGTCATCTGTGGGTTTCACTCACAGACGGGAGGAGTTTCGAACCTGGGTAATAAATTCGAGAATGTTAGGATTTCTCTGGTGTGCCGTATCTATCGGAAACACCGATACGACACATTACACAATCATTCAGAATGCGTCTGAGTAAATAGACGTTTTAAAATAGAACTAAATTCAACAAATAACAAGAAAGATCAATCATGCTTAAAGCATTGATTATGGAACACTTTCCAACTTCAATGCAATTTTAATTAAACATCTCTAAAATGCAAAACATTCCTCGGTAATATTTTAAAACTTATCACAATACTACATTAATTTATTATATCTGAAACTTAAACCTTCATCAAAAAAATGAACCTCATTCAAATGATGGCATTGAAATATAAATTGCCTGGTATAAACATCTCTAAAATGCGGCGATACATTCCTCGGTAATATTTTTAAAACTATCATAATACTACGATAATTTATTATATTTGAAAACTTCATCGAAAACAACTGAAATTCATTCAAATGATGTCATAGAAAAAATAACATGCCTGGATCTCTATGAAAGCAGAATTTCTTTCATAACATTTTCCCATTCATTTCATTCATCACAATAGTATAGTAATTTTTTTATTTAAAAATTAAGACCATTGATCGACAAGTAATTAAACTCTATGCCTAAAACTTCATGGAGAAAAATCGTCTTTCTCTCTGTAAAATCAATGAATATTTCATTCATATCAGCTATGCAGACTCCATGATCTAAATAATTTGGCGTTAAAGAAATACAGCAATTCTTATACAACACATCCTACATATTTTGCTGTTTACATTTTACATAAGTGAAAAATAGGCTTCGTTGAAGGAATAATCAAATTTGGATGATCATTTAAACTCAAATATATTGTAATTGCGTTGTTTCAGTATGTAGATGCACAGAATTTAAGCAAAAATAAAGCGGTTTTAGGACGGATTCAACACTCAATATAAATTAAAGAGAACTTTAAAAATCACGATTTTGAGAAAAGATGGATGCCATATTTCATTTTGAAGTGGGTCACATGATCGCTTCATATACGAGGAGTAATTATTATTTTAATTTTCTTTTAAAAAACTATTGAATATATTTTGCTGAAATTTTGTTATATATTTTATGGAATAATTTGAATATGGAATAATTTGAATTATATTTTCGAAGCAATTTGTTAATTTTAAATCCGCTTAAAGTGTTTCAAAAATTAGGTCCCATAGGGTTCAATATATTTCATTTTTTCATACTAAAATTTCATTTTGATTAAGTCATTTTTACGGCAGTTATCGTACTAACGGACAGACAGACAGACGGAATGAACAAAGTCATAAACACTTTTCAACTTTGTTGTAAAGTGTTAAAAAGTGATATTCAGAAATCATTTGCTGATTCATTTAATATGATTTAGAAGTGTAATGACAACGTAGAACTAATTGTGAGAAATTACGTTATTTTCAATAAAAAATAATGGTTAAACGAGAAAGATCACTCATGCTTAAAGCATTGATTATGAAACACTTTCCAATTTCAATGCAATTTTATTTAAACAAGTGTAAAATGCAACACATTCCTCGGCAATATTTTAAAACTTATCACAATACTACATTAATTTATTATATTTTAAAATTTAAACCTTCATTAAAAAAATGAATTTCATTTAAATGACAACATTGAAATATAAATTGTCTGGTTTAAACATCTCTAAAATGCGATACATTCCTCGGAAATATTTTTAAAACTATCATAATACTACGATAATTTATTATATTTGATAACTTCATCGAAAATACCTGAAATTCATTCAAATGACGTCATAGAAAAAATAACAACCCTGGATCTCTCTATAAAAGCAGCATTTCTTTCATAACATTTTCTCATTCATTTTATTTATCACAATACTATAATAATTTATTTTATTTAAAAATTAACACCATGGAACTACAAGTGATTAAACTCTATGCTGAAAACTTCATCGAAAAAAATCGTCCTTCTCTTTGTAAAATCAATGAATATTTCATTCATATCAGCTATGCAGACTTCATGGGCCAAATAATTTTGTGTTAAAGAAATACAGCAATTCTAATACAACTCATCCTACATATTTTGCAGTTTACATTTTAGATAAGTGAAAAATAGGCTTCGTTGTAGAAATAATCAAATTTGGATGATCCTTTAAACTCAAATATACTGTAATTGCGTTGTTTCAGTATGTAGATGCACATAATTTAAGCAAGAATAAAGTGGTTTTAGGACGGATACAATACTCAATATGAATTAAAAAGAACTTAAAAAATCACGATTTTGAAACAAGATGGATGCCATATATCATTTTGAAGTTGGCCATGTGATCTTTTCATATCGTGGTCATATATGGATCGCTATATGGTCAGGGATCGCTTCATATAAGAGGTGTAATTAATAGTTTAATTTTTATTTAAAAAACTACTGAATATATTTCGCTGAATTTTTTTTTATATATTTTATGGAACAATTTGAATATTACCTAAAATTTTCGAAGTAATTTGTGAATTTTAAATCCGCTTAAAAATGTTTGAAATATTTGGTCCCATAGGCCTCAGTGTATTTCATTTTTTCAATCCGGGTTCAATCCAAAACTAATTGGGTGATATTATTCATTTATATCCCCATAGGTCCTACAGACCGTCTGAACAACATATTAAATTTTCATTTTAAGTCATTTTTAAGAGAGTTATCGTGCTAACGGGAAGAGAGACAGACAGACAGACAGACAGAATGAGCAAAGTCATAAACACTTTTCAACTTTGTTGCAAAGTGTTATAAAACCTTTCATTAAAGCATGTCATTTGATTTACTTTGAAAGGTCCTTTACTTTGATGCTCAACAAATAATTATAGGTTAATATGTTATTAATAATTTACCATGATATATCCTATGTAATTTGCTGATTTGATTATTTCTCAAAAAATTTGCACACTTTCTCAGTTTTGGGCCACAAAATCTATGTGTATGCGAATTAGAGATTCACATACGGAAATAACTAAGAATTTCCTTTGCATGAATATACAAGGTAGGATCAAAAAGTTCGGAGATTGTGCTAATACCTCCAACCCTGAATGGAGGAGAGGGGAACTGATTTACAGTGGCGTAGAGGCACATGTGACGCGTGATGTAAAAAGGAAGAACAGGTCCACAGTGCAGGGTTTTCCAGACAATGCTTGTGAAATGTAGTCGTTCGCGTTCATCGAAAACGGAAATGGCGTTTGAAGAACAACGTGCGAATATCAATTTCTGCCAGCGTTTGGTGAAATCGCCGACAGAAAGTGTGAAATTGTGAAAGATATGAATTTTTAAAGCCGGCAAAATCTATTTTCGTCATTTGGTCAAATTAATTTATCCAAGGAAACTATGCTCTTGTTCTAGTCGCAGGTGGCCTATGAATGATATTTCAGAATTTTGCCTCGACAACTTTTGAGTGCTATTTTTTTTTTTTTGCTATTTTCTAAATTCATAAATTTAAAAGGTAATATTTTCATGTTCTGGAATTTAGAATTATTTCAATATTATAAGAAAACTGGACTTCAATCGGATGAGAACTCGTCAAGAGTGCAATTATATTTTTTAAATTACCTATATATATATATATATATATATATATATATATATATATATATATATATATATATATATATATATATATATATATGTGAGACCAGAAATTGTTCTCACATTTGATGAGACACTTTTATTCAGAAATTTATGGTGGCCAGAACGGCAGACAAAGCTTGCAGTCTGGCTTGCACAAAGTTTATTACGACGTGAACCTAAAGGTCAGAAGACTATAAATTTAGGGTGCCATACCAGAGGGGCTGAGCTGGGTCGTACTAAATGTGTAATGGTGCCATTGGGTAAAGGAGTAACCGATGAGCGTCAAAAAGAAGTAAAGGCGGAGTTACCCTCCTCTCCCCAACACCGAGGGAGCGACAGCCTGTGACCCGAGAAAGAGAACAGACGATGATTGAATTTTGACTTAGAAGCATGCCAGAGGAAAACAAAAAAGATGTCGACTTAAGAGCATACCACAAGAGATAACCATGGAATTTTGACTTAGAAGCATGCCATCAGGAATAATCACGATTTTTACTTAAGAGCACGACTAGAGAAGAATGAAAAACCCAACAGATTTGTAGAGTGTCCCGTAGAGGTTCCAAATTAAAATGTGACACGGATATGAAAATAGTTAGCTTAAAGTTACACCTTTAATTCTTAAATTCATTTAGTAATTATTATTTTAATATTAAATTCATTAAGATGACACATTCATTAAGATGACATGGCCGTTATTTCTCATATAGTGGGATTATTATTAAATTGTACATTGCTTTGTTGTGTCCGCTATAAACCCTCCAATTATTTTACCTTTCTTGCGAGTCCTGTAAAGGAATAATTAATTAATGAAATGCTAAATTGATCACACCATTTAAACTTAAACAATAAACATATATTAACAACATTTATTTGCATTACTTATTGCAGCGGAGGGGACATATGCGACCAGAATTATTAAAATTACTATCGTGTCTAGGACCTGTGATAATTGTTGAGCACATACCTTCCAATTAGTCTTGGGCTTTATCATATCTCAAAGGCTTGCATCAGTCTTAGTACTGCCATAACTCTTTAGTGTGTGGCTCCTCCTCGTACTCTGAATGCACTCACACATTGATCTATCTCCATTAATTTGGAACCTCTACGGGACACTCTACAAATCTGTTGGGTTTTTCATTCTTCTCCAGTCGTGCTCTTAAGTCAAAATCGTTATTATTCCTTCTGGCATGCTTCTAAGTCAAAATTCCATGGTTGTCTTTTGTGGCATGCTCTTAAGTCGACATCTATTTCGTTATCTTCCCCCCAAGAATGTATTCTTGGGGGGGTTGGCTAGAATTCAGAGAATTATCTACAATGAAGACATCCGTATTGATTTTGATCGGACATTTCTACAGCAAGCATATCTACAGCAATACCCCATTCCTTTTATGTTACATTATATTGATAATTTATACAGTAACAATAATGCTTATTGTTCAATGTTAAAATCTATTTTATATCAATTAGCAGATGAAGGTTCGCATACTATAAATAACAGGGCCACAGAACGATAACACGAAGTTATATACAGGTCATTGTGGTCTAAAGGACTAGTGGCTCATCCAGTGATGGTCTTCATATTACCATTGGACTTTTCTTTTTTAACGGTCTTGTGATAATTTTTATTGTCACTCCGGTGGTTGGCTTCAGCTAGGGCTGGCGTCCAGGAGTGCAGTGCCGCGGCATTTATGACAAGCTTGTTGACAACTGGGGTGTAAGGTCACAACCCCTTACCGCCATTAAGTAAGCTTCTCGCTAAGCCTGCCTTCTTTTTTCAATTCTAAAATTATTTTTATACTTTTTATATTTATATATATATATATATATATATATATATATATATATATATATATTTATTTATATATATATACAGTGAAACCCCGATTTTACGTCCCCGAATCTACGTTTTTCCAGCATTTTACGTTTTTACCCTGGACTGGAAAGTAAAAAAAAAATTAAAATTTGCAATAATTTACAAAAAAATTTGCAAAAAAAAAAAGCAATACTACTATTTTTTCCTTTTGTGTTTTTTTAAAGCTAATCCACGTTGTGAAAGTTAATCATGAAAACAGAAACGCATTCCACAGACTCCTGTCTTCTGAAATCCTGTCTTCCTGTCCAGACTCTTGTCTTCTTGCTTCCCCCACCCCTTTCTTTGTTGAACACCCGCTGTCGCGGACTGCTCCCTTCCCCGGGAAGAACACTCCAGTTAACCAATCAGATGGGGTAGCTCCTTTTCTTTCGTCGGGGAGGGGAAGAAGGCCTTACCCTTCTCCACGTTTTCAGATAAGCCTTTCAGTTGCTGTTTAGCACGCGGTGTTCGCATTCCTAACTTTTTTGTGCCGAAATTACAAGTAAAAAACGCAGAAGCTTTTCTGTTGCTGAGAAAGCCGAAATTGTTAAAAAAATTGATGAATTTCACGGAACCAAATTAGCGTTCACTCAATCGCAAGGAATTCCCGTGACAACCCTGCAATCCATACTACAGAAAAAAGAATGCATTGAAAAAAACATCGAGAAAGTGGGTGAAAATAATTCCAAGAAACGGAAAACATTGAAAAAAATCGCCGTATGACGAGCTGGAAGGTATCTTAGTAAAGTGGTTGAAAGAAGCTCGTGCCGCGAATGTACCTATAAATGGCACGATAATTAGAGAAAAGGCTCTAGAAATCGCCGATAGGTTTGGTGGTTTGAAAGACTTCACAGCTTCAAATGGCTGGATTGACAGAATGAAAAAAAGACATAATCTTGTGTATAGATCGCTTTCGGTAGAATCATCAAGTGCAGATGAAGCTACAATAGAAGAATGGAAGAAAAATCTACCAAATTTGACCAAAGGATACAAGTCAAAGGACGAATTCAATGCGGAAGAGACCGGACTTTTCTTTAACTTCCTACCGGATAAAAGTTACATTGCTAAAGAAGACTCCTGCCATGGAGGGAAGATGTCTAAATTGTGCCTTACGGTTTTACTGTGCTGTAATTCCAATGGAAGTGAGAAGCTGACGCCTGTTGTTGTTGGAAAGTCGCGCAAACCACGATGCTTCAAAAACGTTAGAAGTTTTCCGACAAAGTACGAAGCAAACGAAAAAGCGTGGATAACCCAAGCCCTTTTCGAAGACTTTTTGCGCAAACTAAACAAACAAATGAAGTTGCAAAATCGTAAAATAATTTTGTTCATTGATCAATGCACTGCACATCCGGATTTGCAGCTGTCTAATGAGCGTGTCGTATTTTTTCCTGCAAATTGTACAAGCAAATTGCAGCCTTGTGATCTCGGCATTATTCGATCCTTCAAGGTTTATTACAGAAAGCAACTTGTCCGGAAAGCTGTAGCTGAACTAGAAAATGGAAACCTAAATGACGCCTGCAAACTAAAGTTAAGTGTTCTAGAGGCTACGCATTTTATTTCTGCGTCGTGGAGAAACGTTACACAACAGTTCATTTCCCATTCTTTTGAAGAAAGCGGAATCGTATCTTCTAATGAACCGGGAACAGATGAAGAATCAGCTGCGGTGGACTCGGAGGAGGACAACGAAACACTTATCTATGACTTCGGCGATTACATCCCGGAAAACTTAGCAACATGCGAAGCTGAAAGAGCTACTGCTCCATCCGTAGACGACCTTATGGACTTTTCGTCCGCCGATGAATATGAACAAGAACAACCGGAAACACAGCCCGTCCCTTCTTTCAGTATTGCATTGAAGAGCTTACAAATAGTGAAATACTATTTTCTTTCTTATAAAAACCAGGAAAAAAAACTTGCAAAGTATTTCAATCCTAGAAGATGCTGCATTCACTTTGAACTCAATGACTAAAAAACAATGCACTATTACGGACTATTTTCAACCTAAATGCCAGGATTCATAACTAAATGTGTTAAAATGATCTTAAAATGGTATGTATAATAATGTTCTTTTCGTAAAATATACATATTATACCTTTTGAAAGAGTCATCTTTACCACCTTTAGTTTTTTTCAATTTGATTTTTGCATTCTATGCATTCCCCGTATTTTACGTTTTTCCCGCATTTTACGTTTTTTGCACCCAGTCCCTTGAGAAACGTAAAATCGGGGTTTTACTGTATATACATATCTATATAAATAAAAATGAAAATCTGTCTGTCTGTCTGTCTGTCTGTTTGTCACACCATCACGGGAGAACGGCTGAACCGAATTTGATGAAATTTTGTGGGTAGCCCAGAAATAGCCCCACTTAATATTATATCTGTGTTTTGAGTTTCTACGACCAGTGGTTCTCGAGATATTAGTAAAAAACGAAATTTTCGTTTGTCTCATCATCACGGAAAAACGGCTGAACCGAATATAATGAAATTTGGTGAATAGCCTTGAAATATCCCCCCATAAATTTTGTCCAAGTTTCGAGTTTCTAAGACCTGGGGTTGTCGAGATATTAATGAAAAACGGAACTCTTTCCTAGGAGTTCTACTCCCTAACTCCGTGGTTTATCCAAACGAAAAGCTTGAAAATCGTTTGAAAGTGAATTAAAATTTAATCTCTGAGTTTGATGGGAGATTTTTTGCGTTAATTAGTCACTTTCTGAAGACATGAATTGTTTGAAGCATGATTTAAAGGGAAAATCTATCTCCATGGTTCATGGTTTATTTAAAACAAACTTTTACGGAACAATGAGAAGTATAGAGAAATCAAAGTCGTTATTTAATTTCGCAGTTTATGTTATAAGACATGACATATTTAACATGTTATAAGATTCTATCTTATATCATGTTACTCAGAAACGCAATTAAATTAAATCTGTCTGTTAATTTTAATAATTATTTTTTCGATTTGAATAATAAATAAATGGATATAAAAATATATTTTAGAAAAGAACGATTTGATTTTTCTTATAGCATTTTTGACTGGATAATATCAATTACGGTCTTCAGGTTTAAAAATTATTATTATTTATATTTTCGGGGATTATTGATTCAAGGATTATTGATATTTTCAAGTTATTATGCAATTATTTTATTATGACAAAAATTGTTTAAACTCATATATTGTATGTTGTACGAATCTTCTACAAATACACGTGTATATCTTTTAATCTACGAGAATATAAGTAGTACAGGTATATTGACATATGTTTTGATATATATTGGCATATATTGGAATCAATTACGACCTTCTGGTATAAAGAGTACGGATATTATTGATGTTTTCAATTTATTACGTCATCTCTTTTATTTTGGCAAATAACGGGTAATCTTCTACTAACACATTGGCATATTTTCTGATCTGCGACAATATAATTAGTACGGGGTTGCATATATTCATTCAATTCCTATTTTTTCTTCTGTAAATTTGCTTACAAAAGGGGGCAGGATGTTTTATTCTTCAGATCTGATCGTGAAGATAATTTTGCATAGTGAGAACATATATTCGTAAACTTCTCTTTAGGAGCAATAAATTTAATATTTTAACAGAATTTGCACATGATTGCGAACTTTAAGTTTCTTTAAATTATACACTCCGTACGAATAACGGGTGTGCTGTTAGTGGTTAATAAATTTTAACATTTTAGGAGGATATATCATGTTGCTCGGCATCGCAATTAAATTAAATGTGTTTGTTAATGTTTTTATTATTTTTTTTCGATTTAAATAATAAATAAATGGATAAATGGATATAAAAGTATATCTTATGAATGGACGATTTGATTTTTCTTTTA
This sequence comes from Amaurobius ferox, assembly GCA_951213105.1. Classification (NCBI taxonomy): domain Eukaryota; kingdom Metazoa; phylum Arthropoda; class Arachnida; order Araneae; family Amaurobiidae; genus Amaurobius; species Amaurobius ferox. Next base: position 82,720,293 of record OX578146.1, on the reverse strand, counting down.
ATTATATTAAAGTTTAATTATATTGTTGAAACAGAAAAAGAATAGAGCGGGTATATCTTCTAATACAATTGTAGTGTTTTCATTTAGTATATTGAAACGGGATAAGAATGTTTCATTCAGATCTGCAAATTCAAAGCTACGAATTTGGAAGGATATCGCTAATTTGACAACTTTTCTTAAACTTTGCCAAATTGACGGAAATGTCGCCAAATTGATATAAACGACACACAAACAGCTGCCATAAACCTTCGGGTTGGTCGTGTGGCTTGGGTCTTCTACATATCAATGAAATTTTTTTTTGTTTTGTTAGAAGAGAGTACTGAAAGGATGTTTGGTTAGCATTTATCTGTCAGACCAACCATCCTACTTAGTAATACATTTAGCGAATTTTTAAAATGTCACCAAATTGATAAAAATGTTTTCAAATCTATAAAAATATCTTGAAATTGATAAAATTGCGCTACATAAATGATATTAATTGTTTTTTGTTAGGGAATAGTATTGTGATGATATTTCGTCAATTTGTCGCAAAGTGGAACTGTCAGTTCTACAGTCCCACTTGGCGATAAATTTGGCGATTTTTTAAAATGTCGCTAATTTGACGATACTGTCGCCAAATGTTCCATAGAAATATAACTATTTAGACGATATTTTTTCTACCAATTTATTTGAAGCAAATGATATCATGTCGCTTAGCAACGGATTTAAATCCAATGTGTTTATGCGGCAGACGATTTTTATTAAATCCTTTCCGATTTGAATAATGAAGATATGTATATAAAATAAATTTCATTGCCATTTCATTTTGGACTGGATAATATCAATTATACTCTTCAGGTTTAAACATTATTATTATTGATATTTTCCGGAATTATTGATTCAGGGATTATTGATATTTTTAAGTTATTACGCCATTGTTTCATTGCGGCAAAAATTGCTGACACACGCATATTGTACGTTGTACGAGTAATCTTCTAGGAATGCACGGGTATATCTTCTAACCTACGAGAATATAAGTAGTACAGGTATATTGGCATATATTTTGACATATATTTTCATATATATTGGAATCAAGTACAGTCTTCTGGTATGAAGATTAAGGGGATTAATTATATATACAATTTATTACGTCGTCTGTTGTATTTTACCAAAAAACATTTGTAACTCATATTGCAAAACGGGTAATCTTCTACTAATAATCGGACATTATAAGTAGTACGTGTATGTCTTCCCATATAATTTTATCACTTTAATTTTGGCATATATTGAAATAAATGACTGTCTTCAGATTTAAAGATTACGGGTTTATTGGTATTTTCAATTTATACATGTAATCTACTAATACAGGTTATATTTTCTAATATTCGCGTATATAATTAGTACGGGTCCCATACAATTTTAACGCTTTTATTTTGCATATATTGATTCAATTCCATATTTTCTTTATATTTGCTTACATAAGGGGTCCAAGATGTTTTATTCTTCAGATATGTCCATGAAGATAATTTTATATAGCGAGAACAGAGATTCTTAAACTTCTTTTTAGGAGCATTATATTAAATATTTTAACAGAATACTTTGATTAAACATGTCATTTAGTATACTATAAGAATTTGGGCATGATTATGAATTTCAAGTTTCTTTATATTATATACTCCGTACGAAGAACGGGTGTGCTGCTAGTATATATATATATATATATATATATATCTATATAAATAAAAATGAAAATCTGTCTGTCTGTCTGTTTGTCACACCATCACGGGAGAACGGCTGAACCGAATATGATGAAATTTTGTGGGTAGCCCAGAAATAGCCCCACTTAAAATTATATATGTGTTTTGAGTTTCTACGACCAGTGGTTCTCGAGATATTAGTAAAAAACGAAATTTTCGTTTGTCTCATCATCACGGAAAAACGGCTGAACCGAATTTAATGAAATTTGGTGAATAGCCTTGAAATATCCCCCCATAAATTTTGTCCAAGTTTCGAGTTTCTAAGACCTGGAGTTGTTGAGATATTAATGAAAAACGGAACTTTTTCCTAGGAGTTCTACTCCCTAACTCCGTGGTTTATCCAAACGAAAAGCTTGAAAATCGTTTGAAAGTGAATTAAAATTTAATCTCTGAGTTTGATGGGAGATTTTTTGCGTTAATTAGTCACTTTCTGAAAACATGAATTGTTTGAAACATGATTTAAAGGGGAAATCTATCTCCATGGTTCATGGTTTATTTAAAACAAGCTTTTACGGAGCAATGTGAAGTATAGAGAAATCAAAATAGTTATTTAATTTCGCAGTTTATGTTATAAGACATGACATATTTAACATATTATAAGATTCTATCTTATATCATGTTACTCAGAAACGCAATTAAATTAAATCTGTCTGTTAATTTTAATAATTATTTTTTCGATTTGAATAATAAATAAATGGATATAAAAATATATTTTAGAAAAGAACGATTTGATTTTTCTTATAGCATTTTTGACTGGATAATATCAATTACGGTCTTCAGGTTTAAACATTATTATTATTGATATTTTCGGGGATTATTGATTCAAGGATTATTGATATTTTCAAGTTATTATGCAATTATTTTATTATGACAAAAATTGTTTAAACTCATATATTGTATGTTGTACGAATCTTCTACAAATACACGTGTATATCTTTTAATCTACGAGAATATAAGTAGTACAGGTATATTGACATATGTTTTGATATATATTGGCATATATTGGAATCAATTACGACCTTCTGGTATAAAGAGTACGGATATTATTGATGTTTTCAATTTATTACGTCATCTCTTTTATTTTGGCAAATATTTTTGAGACGCATATTGTAATACGGGTAATCTTCTACTAACACATTGGCATATTTTCAGATCTGCGACAATATAATTAGTACGGGGTTGCATATATTCATTCAATTCCTATTTTTTCTTCTGTAAATTTGCTTACAAAAGGGGGCAGGATGTTTTATTCTTCAGATCTGATCGTGAAGATAATTTTGAATAGTGAGAACATATATTCTTAAACTTCTCTTTAGGAGCAATAAATTTAATATTTTAACAGAATTTGCACATGATTGCGAACTTTAAGTTTCTTTAAATTATACACTCCGTACGAATAACGGGTGTGCTGTTAGTGGTTAATAAATTTTAACATTTTAGGAGGATATATCATGTTGCTCGGCATCGCAATTAAATTAAATGTGTTTGTTAATGTTTTTATTATTTTTTTTCGATTTAAATAATAAATAAATGGATAAATGGATATAAAAGTATATCTTATGAATGGACGGTTGGATTTTTCTTTTAATTATATTAATTGCTGACTGCGTACATCAATTTCATTTATTTTGGCAAAGAGTTTTCAAGCTTATATCGTATTTAGCTACTAAACTCATATATTGTGTTTAGCCAATAAATCCATATAGCCGATTGTTGAAACAGAAAAAGAGTAGAGCGGGTATATCTTCTAATACAATTGTAGTGTTTTCATTTAGTATATTGAAACGGGATAAGAATGTTTCATTCAGATCTGCAAATTCAAAGCTACGAATTTGGAGGGATATCGCTAATTTGACAACTTTTCTTAAACTTTGCCAAATTGACGGAAATGTCGCCAAATTGATATAAACGACACACAAAAAGCTGCCATAAACCTTCGGGTTGGTCGTGTGGCTTGGGTCTTCTACATATCAATGAAATTTTTTTTTGTTTTGTTAGAAGAGAGTACTGAAAGGATGTTTGGTTAGCATTTATCTGTCAGACCAACCATCCTACTTAGTAATACATTTAGCGAATTTTTAAAATGTCACCAAATTGATAAAAATGTTTTCAAATCTATAAAAATATCTTGAAATTGATAAAATTGCGCTACATAAATGATATTAATTGTTTTTTGTTAGGGGATAGTATTGTGATGATATTTCGTCAATTTGTCGCAAAGTGGAACTGTCAGTTCTACAGTCCCACTTGGCGATAAATTTGGCGATTTTTTAAAATGTCGCTAATTTGACGAAACTGTCGCCAAATGTTCCATAGAAATATAACTATTTAGACGATATCTTTTCTACCAATTTATTTGAAGCAAATGATATCATGTCGCTTAGCAACGGATTTAAATCCAATGTGTTTATGCGGCAGACGATTTTTATTAAATCCTTTCCGATTTGAATAATGAAGATATGTATATAAAATAAATTTCATTGACATTTCATTTTGGACTGGATAATATCAATTATACTCTTCAGGTTTAAACATTATTATTATTGATATTTTCCGGAATTATTGATTCAGGGATTATTGATATTTTTAAGTTATTACGCCATTGTTTCATTGCGGCAAAAATTGCTGACACACGCATATTGTACGTTGTACGAGTAATCTTCTAGGAATGCACGGGTATATCTTCTAACCTACGAGAATATAAGTAGTACAGGTATATTGGCATATATTTTGACATATATTTTCATATATATTGGAATCAAGTACAGTCTTCTGGTATGAAGATTAAGGGGATTAATTATATATTCAATTTATTACGTCGTCTGTTGTATTTTACCAAAAAACATTTGTGACTCATATTGCAAAACGGGTAATCTTCTACTAATAATCGGACATTATAAGTAGTACGTGTATATCTTCCCATATAATTTTAGCACTTTAATTTTGACATATATTGGAATAAATGACTGTCTTCAGATTTAAAGATTACGGGTTTATTGGTATTTTCAATTTATACATGTAATCTACTAATACAGGTTATATTTTCTAATATTCGCGTATATAATTAGTACGGGTCCCATACAATTTTAACGCTTTTATTTTGCATATATTGATTCAATTCCATATTTTTTTTATATTTGCTTACATAAGGGGTCCAAGATGTTTTATTCTTCAGATATGTCCATGAAGATAATTTTATATAGCGAGAACAGAGATTCTTAAACTTCTTTTTAGGAGCATTATATTAAATATTTTAACAGAATATTTTGATTAAACATGTCATTTAGTATACTATAAGAATTTGGGCATGATTATGAATTTCAAGTTTCTTTATATTATATACTCCGTACGAAGAACGGGTATGCTGCTAGTATAGAATAAAAATTAAAATTATTAAACATTTAAAGCGATCTATTAATAAAATAATGAAACATTTTGAAAGTTTAACCAGATTATATATTAATTTGATAGTTACGAGCAGCGAGTGTTTCACTTGGGAAGAGAAATTTTGTTCAAGCAGGGAATTTCAGTATCTGTAAGAAATTCAGTTAGCAGTAATGGGCAGTAGTAATATTCCCCCAAACTACTCACACGATTCCTTGATAAAAAATTTGAAATAAAATATTGCAAAACAATAGTAGACAATTCGAAACAAGTTAACATTTTCTTTTATCAATCACATCACATGAGGAGCTCCAGGTCATTTTTATCAATGTTATCCCCAATAAATAGGTTAACACCTATATAGGTCACTATATCTAGTGTCCTTTCATCGATTTGCATGGTTATAAATAAGTAGCTAAATGTTTTGGAGGTTCGGATTTGGAACTCAGCCAGACATTTTCACAGGAATTAGTGCATTATTATGTGACTTTTTCACAGAAAATAACGGTAAAATTTTCATAGAATTGAAAAAAATATTGACTATTAAAAAATATACTCCAAGACGCAATAAAAATAGGTCTGTAAATATCGTCTGGTGTATTAAAAAAGTGCTCTGTAATTAGTATAAAAACATCAGACGATATTTTTGATGTAATTTTGGTGGTATATTTGTGCTATGTAACTGTAAAATAAAATATTCTATTTACATTCCTCGTTACATTGTGTGATTTTAAAATGTATTGTGCGTGACACTTTGATTAACCCGTGCTTCACCAGCATAGTATTTTAATATGCTTGTCTTACTTAAGAAGTAGACTGGATTCAATATTTTGAAAATCTAATTTTTTTTTAATTTCTGAATTACATACAGGTCATTTATTAATTTTATTAAAATTTATTATTCACATAAAATAAACACCGAGAAACACACGTATAAATTATGGCATATTTGAAAAGGCTTACCCAGAAGTCCGAAACAAAAAGTTGCATAAAATATCAGATGGTATAATTATGAGAAATGTATTCTTTAAATATTTTTACTGGGTTCGGGTATTTCTTTGGAAGTGTAATAATTTCTTGCAGCATATTAAATTTATGGCACCATAAATAAGGATTTTCCCTTTATATGGATACATTTAGAGCAGTGTATAACGCGAAAAACCTACTAAAGCAGAATTTATGGCTTCAAGTCTTCACTTTTATGCGAGAAAAATTAGAAGTCAAGTAACGTTCCGTTCAGTGTACAGTACATTAAATCACTTTTTTAAATTTGAGTAATAGACAAATTCCAGAGATGAAACAAAGTATAAAGGTTATATAAAAGTATATGAGTCAAATATTAAGTATATAAGCATACACTGACGAGCATTTTGGAAGAAAACATTACTGATATGTTTGTAAAGTTTACATAATAAGATTACTTGTATTAAAATCCATGTAGAATGCCTGAAAAAGAACTCGGGTACTTTCGTTACATTCAATTTGCATTTTAACAATATTTTTACAAAAAGAAAATAAGTACAGATTTTTGCGGTGTAGTGAAGCTAGTTTTAAAACATTGTATACGCTATAGGTGTTTCTTTGCTTATTCAACATTTTTAAAATATGGCAAATTTGAAATTAAAAATTTAACAGCAAACTCTATTAAGTGCTGCATATTTTTAAACAATAAAAAGTTTCGAGGCTGTTTTACTTTAGTCTAAGTAGCTAAGTTCAATATAAATGAATAGTCTGCACTGGAAAAATCTTCATGTAAAACCAAGGATATATTCCATTGGTCATCTCTAATCACCAGCTAGCTAGCTGATTGGCACTTCATTACCATTTAGTTCGGTCTACGTAAGACAAACAAATGCATAACAGATTAAAAACATCTTCTTAAAGTAATTTTATCAGAATATTTCTGGTTGTAATCTTAATTTCGAAGCAATAAAAATACACGGTATTATTTAAACCCCGACCATAGATAACATAAATTTCAGAACTGCTCAGAACTGCTTTGTCGCGACATTAATTGACTATAGTCACTTAGACCAACTGCACTCAGGTTTATTCTATTATAGTCTCTTAGCATGATTGTAATCAAACTGTGAGGATACTATGTGTTCCACACACATTTAGACGAACATCATTTTAACTGTGTACGAAGTGTGTTCCAAATGTTTCAAAATACTGTGAAAATGTTAATTCTGTGAAAATGTTAATATTGGATTTTTTTTTATCAAATTAAGAACGTGTGGAAGTATTGGAATTAAATCAAAACATGTTCAAGTTTTCACATAGTATTATCAAGAATCAACTACCTTTTCATCGATATCTAAGCGTTAATGTGTCTCTCTGTATATCGGTATGTTATTTTTTTTTATCAAGATACCTCTTAAAAAATTTATCATATCTGTTGTGATTATTTCATTCAATAAACTTCATACGCATACTGCCTATTTTTATAGGCTAAAATATTCGAATGATAATAAAAACTATCTATTAATTTAGTGAAAATGATGGGTGTAATGAGCCAGTTAAAATTGCTACAAAAAGTCATTGATTTGTTTTTAAAAAAAATAAAAAATCCTGAGTTCTCCACACGTTTAATTACCTTATGAATCAAATTTTGATTCATTCCATGAATGGCATTATAAATCAAATCATTAATCAAAACAGGAATCATATAATAAATCACCTATGCACATATACATAGATACATTGATTATTTTTATTATAAAAACCGTTAAAAATCGTACAAACGTTGTAATAATGTTCACTAAAATGATAGAATATTTTAAATACCTTATATATCCATAAATCGGGATCATAAAGAGGGAATAAGTGGTGAAACTTACCTGAAAAGAAAACTATAAGATTGTTAATATAAATGAATATTGAAATATTTTCAAAGATTACAAATGCACATTCAAAGTATAAAAATTACTGTTAAACTGCAGAATAACAATCTTAAATAAGAAATAACTACATAACTTTTGGAGGGAACTTTAATTGTATTGGATTAGATTTGTACTTTCCCTATACACATAGTAGAAGATACAGAAGAAAGTTGGTACAATAGAAGTTCTGCAATAACGCTCATGCATAATTTTACGTTTTTGAAACAGGAGAATATTCCTTTAATTTATACTATGACAATATAGATCTATATTACGCAATATATCTGTAATTACATACAAGTTATTCAAGTAAACTGCTTATGACTGTATGAAACAAATTATGGTTACTAAAAGTAATATTTAGTACACAAATAAGGTAATTTCGTTATTTTGTACTAAATAAGATAATTGTCAACGCATTTATTTAAATAATTGACAATTATATAATATCGTTATTTTGTACTGGAAAATACAATTGTCAATGTATCTAATGGGATAATTGCTAATTAGATACTTCCGGTTTTGTATACTAATTAAGATTCTTGTCAAAAAGATAACTTCGCTGTTCTTTATTGCATTTGTTCCATTTTTTTCTACATATCATGATTAAAATCTCACGCCATCGTATGGGGTATGTTGAAACATTTACCACGGTTACATAGAACTATTTATTTACGTCTGTTTTCAGAGCAATGGTTTGGAGTTGGTGGCAGAGTTTATGGTGTAAATGAATGTTTTACGGGCGTTCGTTTTTGAATGTGACCTGATAAGAATTACACGAGCTACCCCCTCCCCAAACCACACACACATACCACCACCACCACCACCACCGCTTTACTGAATGTTCGTCGATAAATCCTATAAAAATTTAACTCATTTATTTACAATTTTGATTTGTGGTGGAGATAAATGTTTAAAAGGACTGTTCGTTGTTAAACTTAATCAGACCAAATATGCGTTTCTGCGCCTCAACCTTCCCTTACTTATACATTGATCATTTCTCAACCAAAGTTTCTTCAAATGAATATGTGGTGAAAATGAATATTTTATAGGCTGAGTACATTAATGAACGCGGTCGAATAATTATTGGGCTGCGCGAGTTTTATTCATGTCAGCATTGTCCGATCATAATTTCTCTAAAACTCAAATGATTTTTTTTAGAAATTTGAGTATATGGTGTAAATTAATGTGGGTATTTTTTCAAATGACGAAACCACCACATGATGATGTTCACTTTTTCCTGCGTGACAGAGACTCTACATCCTAAACACCGACAATGGAGTGACGTTTGTAAATTTGTGAGATAAAAGGTTTTATTTTATTTTAAAATATTAATTAGATTGCAGACGTGTGCGTATTGCATTTTTGTATTCATGTTTAATTCTTACACGTTTTGACTTAATATGTGTGTTTAATAACATTTGAGTTCTGATACAATGTCTCACTAAATTAATGATTTCTAGGCTGAATTCGCTTGTGAAAGTAATGAAATAAAAATTTCAACGCTCTATACCCCGCATACTAATCTCTTCGACGACTTTGTTTAACAATTTGGATATATGGGAATACAAATGTTTTACAGACTGAGTTTGTAGCTCATTTTGGTTGAGCAAAAATTACGTTTGCTTTTGTGCACTTTATTAATGTTTATTGCCTGTGATAACTACTCAAAAATGTAAACTATTATTTTATAATTCGGTTTTGTAAATTAATGTTTTGCATACCGAGGTTGTTACTGAATGTAAGCTAACAAAATCTGTGAATACTGCCATTCCTGATGTGCACTGTTCATCTAATTATTGAACTATTTCTACAATAAATGTACAATAATCAGCATGATGTGTAAGGCATTTTTGAATTTCAAAATACTTATTTAAATTTCAGGAATGAAACTATAAGCGACTTTCAAATGTCTCCTTTATGCTCGCCCATAAGGATACGTAATTATAGTTTCTACGGGGTGCGCTATTCAAGAAATAAAAGGTTAAAATATCCTTGAGAAAACCAACAAATTTTTCAACTACATAACATATGATTATAATACATTACGTAATTTTTTCTTTAAGTAATTAAACATGTAAAAGTTTTTCTATAGAAAAATATTAATTAATTTACTTGTATTCATATTTTTAAATGCAGATTGCTTTATATAGAGAAATGTGAGATATCGTAAAATGAAAATGAATTGAATACATAATTTTACCCAACAAAAGTTCAATTTAGAAAACTACTAATCTAAGCAACTTAATCAGTTATCTGTACTCTCTAAAGACATTTTTTGCGCTGCATAATTTTTATTTGGTATTCCTAAAAAACATGATGGAACCTGTTAAATTGGAAAAGTTAATTAAATGCATATAAAATGTAATTTTAAATATACATTTAATGCGCAGATCAGAAATGCGTGCATTTAATTCGCCGGAGAAAACTGCAGTAAAAAATGTGTTTTGGTTGCTAAGATTGATTTTAATAAAGTGCACTGAATATGAATATAGTCAATAAATACAAATTAAAATAACGTAAACATGTTTATTACTGATATAGTTTAAACTTTTTAACCAATAGTATAGAATGAAATGGAATTATTTTAACTTTTGTTTTTTAAATGCAAGTTCGAAATAAGAAAATGTATGGATGTATCTTTAACGAATATTTTGCTTGGAAAGTTCAGTCGGGTTGAATACATAAGGATTTAAAATTGGTTATACAGTTGGTGAATTTAATAACCTTCAGGAAATATTTCGCTAACCTGGTAGCCCGTACCATGTGTCCTTGCAACTGTTTCAGATATCAACTATTACATTTTAATAAGTGAAATATCAGCCTGCGGATGATCTACAATAAGGGTACAATTCTAATTTCTAGGACGTTTTCTATAGTTTAAGTATGTCAGTTCAATGGTCTTATTGCTTTAAAATGACCTCAATGTAGTGGTGTGAACATTTTTGTTGCAATGTTTGCATCATTCGCGTATTATCAGGTTTGTCGAACAATATATATATATATATATATATATATATATAACAAAATAAGATAGAAAAAGGATACAAATGGAATAAAAATGGATGGGAAGACTAACGGGCAATATGTTAAAAAAAGCCTAAGGGGGGTTGTGACCCCTTAAATCCCCGGTTACAGCATGCTGCTAGGATGCGGCACACTCCCGGTATGGCCACATTTCCCATAGCACTTCTCCAATGCATGTACCTCGAATGAATAGACCTTGATTTTTCAAAGGAGTAAAGAAGAAATTATACCGAATTCCTATAGAACGTGTTAGAATCCAAAGACAATACAAGAGGAATTCATCCTTCCCCCTCACATGCTGCATTGCGCATTTCATTTATATGATTTTATCTCGAACCTTTTAATCTTATAGTGCTTTTTCAATTTTTATTATATATATATATATATATATATATATATATATATATATATATATATATATATATATATATATATATATATATATATATATATATATATATATATATATATATATATATATATATATATATATATATATATATATATAATAGTAGTATTAACATCACCATAGAAGGAAAACCACGATCATAATGCCGGTAAGAGAACCGAACAGCACCGGTCAAAATTCGATGATTATTCAGAATTAAATTCATCTTCAGGTCTGAGTATTTAATTCTAATTAACCCAAACAAATGCCTGGTTCAGATTGAGCAATAGTACATTACTATAAATGCTCAAACTCAGACTACAGGCATCAAAAGATGGAAAAATGAAGATTAGAAAATTTGTATAACCATGTGGCACGAATCCTTCTTCTTTCACCACGTGTATACGCGAACAACCTCAACAACTTAAATTATCTAGAAGCACCGGAATGAACAAGTCGAAATACAACTAGGGAGGCAGTACGAACGTCCACAGCGACACATGGACAAACGAGGATGTCACATATACACCATATTAAGGTCTCTCTCTCTCTCTCTCTCTCCCTATATATATATATATATATATATATATATATATATATATATATATATATATATATATATATATATATATTATATATATATATATATATATATATATATTATATATATATATAATATTTATATATATATATATATATATATATATATATATATATATAGATATATATATATATGTATATATATATATATATATATATATATATATATATATATATATATATATATATATATATATATATATATATATATATATATATATAAACACAAACGTAACACTTTTAATTTTGATATCAAATATTTGACGTCATGGACAACTAGTCTACACCGTAACATATTCAGAAATCTGATAGTAAATCAACTGAAACGTCACAAGTTGTTGAATTTTACTGCCAACGATACATACAAGTGTGATTGCCGTTTCCTGGGGGAGGCTATCAAGGAGGGTTATCCTCACGCTTTTCTGATATCGTATTTACGATAAACGTAACACTTTTAATTTTGATATCAAATATTTGACGTCATGGACAACTAGTCTACACCTCATAGAGTTTCGTCCAGAACAGAGCACCAGGCGCGAAGCGCCTTTAATCTCCAATCTCTAGGTGTGGTTCTTATCTTCATACTGTGACATTATTTCATTGGTCCATAGTTGGAGGTTCGAGGTTTTTGATTTACTGTTTTTATTATTTGTCCTAGCTCTTAGTGTGGCAGTTTGTTGCACATTAAGAGTTTAAGCAGTTTGGGGGGTTGATGCAGATCTGAGGGTAACCTAGCATTTTAGCAGTTTAGGATTTTAAACATTTTGTAGAAAACCAAAGATCGCGAGTTTTCGTTAATATCAACTGATTAAGGTGGGGCGTTCCTAGTACCGAATATCAAAGTTAAGTACTGAGCGGGGTCTCTTACGAGATTTAGCCTTGCGATGATCATAGTCATGCAGATTAAATAATAGTTCATTTGGGACAGATGGCAGATTTTTGTAGAATTTAAGCGCTAGCTTTTTGATTTGGGCTCTAACAGTTTTTATTTTGAAGTCTTTCCTAATTACCGAATTTCTTAAGTATCTAGGGGCTTTCCTTATAATCCTTAGGGTTTTGTTTTGTCTTGTCTCTAATAAGTCTATGGTAGTTTTACAGGCATATCCCCATACGGGTGCTGCATACAGCATTCCCGGGCAGATGACCGATTTATAAATTAGGAGTTTATTTTGATAACTTAGATTTCCGTTCCCTATCATTGGGTATAAGGCTCCTATGGTTATATACGCTTTTTTGATTATGTTCGTTACGTGCAGTTTCCAAGTTAGGTGGGAGTCTATCGTTACACCTAGGTATTTAGTAGATTTTTCCGCTTTTAGGGCATGGTTGTTTATGTACAGAGGAGGCGGAGGTTTACGTTTTCTTGAGAAATAAATCCAATGACATTTATTGGGATTTAATTTTATTCGCCATTTTTCCAGCCATGTTTGGAGTATGTCTAAGTGTTGTTGTAGCTGTCTGTGCATTACTGAGACGTAAGGGTGTTTTGCAAGTATCGCGCTGTCGTCTGCATAGAGTGCCAGCTCCGTGTCTGGGGTCCTGGGAATGTCATTTAGATATATGTTAAAGAGTGTCGGGCCCAGGATGGATCCTTGCGGTACACTACTTTTAATGAGCTTGGGTGTAGATAAGTTATTTTTTACTCTGACTTGAAAGTGTCTGTTATTTAGGTATGAAATTAAAAGTTTGACAAGTGCGTCAGGGACTTTTAGAGTGATCAATTTGTAAGCTAATCCACAGTGCCACACTTTATCAAAGGCTTTTTGGATGTCAAGAAAAATCGCAGCTGTGGGTGTCTTATTATTAAAACCAGAAGAAATGTACTCTACCACTCTCAGCAATTGATGAGTGGTGGAGTGTTTTGGCCGAAATCCAAACTGCTCCGGAATGATAATGTCATTCTCACTAAGGTGCGTGTTCAGTCTCTTAAGAATTATTTTCTCAGTAATTTTACTAAGTGTCGGCAACAAACTGATTGGTCTGTAGTTGGCTGGAATTGAGGCATCCTCACCAGGTTTATGGATCGCTATAATTATCGCTTCCTTCTATTCTTTGGGGAAATAATTTAGTTCTAGTATTTTATTTATTAAGATGGTCAAGTAAAATATTATATTTAAGGGTAGGTTTTTTACCGCGATATTCCTGATTTTGTCGTGCCCTGGGCTTTTACGGTTTTTAAGGTTTTTGATAATCTCTACTATTTCTTGCGGGGTGGCTGGGTTAATCTCAGCCGTGACCGGGGAGTTCCTGAAATTGTTTAGAGTTTGCCTAACCATTCTTAGGGTGTCCTGACACATTAGATCGTGGTTTGGTTCAAATTGCTTTTCGTAATGCCTAGCAAGCGCCTCTGCCTTTTCTTCGTCTGAGTACGCAATATTAGCGCCATCTATTAGTGGCGGGAGTTTAATTTGAGGTTTTCTGAGTCTTTTAGCGAATTGCCAGAGCGATACGTCTTCCGAGCTAAGGGATTCAATTAACTCTTTATACTGTTGCTGCTT
>OX578146.1:82683278-82700778 GCA_951213105.1 Amaurobius ferox | reverse complement strand
TACAAACATCCTTCCAACTCGTATATTTCTAGTCAATACCTTGTTCTGCGCATTGAATATCATATTTCAGATGACTATACTATCTGTATTGCTCATGTTTTGCATAAGTAAAATATCATTTGATATCGAAAAAAATTAAAGCGTCTGATAATTATTAACATTGTTTCCGAATAATAATTTAACATTTTTTAAGAATAGAATAAAATACAGAGATAAAAATAATTTTCTTTAATGGAATATGTTATAATAATGTATATCAGGACCACATAGTAATAAAATGTTGATTTTTGACATTAAAGCACTTGTATAATTGCACTTGTATAAAAGCACTTGTCAAATTTATAATCAAAATTCAGTGTTGCAATCACATAAAAATAACATATATTTTTTCAGCGCAGGTGAATCTGCATATATAACCCTTAATCATAAATACGATATAACATTATGTATTTCTCGACATAGTGTTATGAAAGAAACGACCTAAAGGTAAAACAATGACTTATTGGATATTCTATTGCTTTTGAATGCTTAGGGGCATAAAACAGTTAAGCTCATAGTACTGCTAGAAATCGAAGCAAGTAAAAACTCCTAAAGAGAATCTACATAAGGAATTGAGCTTGTAATCAATGGGCAAGGGCGGTTGTGACCTGCTGAGCTTTAAAAAAATGTGAAATTTACCAATCCGCCAAAAGTCTCTCATTATAGTCAGTTCGAGAAAAATGTCCGCAGAATAAGTATGCTTAAATCCGGGAAAGGCGTAGCCAATGCAATCAAACTTGATGGTATATTATAATTACTAACCTATTGTTTCAGTGTACAAAGTAGTCAGCTACAATAAAGGGGTAATTTGTCGGCTTAAAATGAGATCCTCAATTTTCGAGGCATGGTGAAAACATTTAATTAACGGTTCTCAAAGAACTTTAAGACAGTTCGATCTCCCTGAATAACCATTTATCTTTTTCACTGTAAATGGTGGAAAAATAAATAGAAAGGATTGGTATCACAAGAAGAATCTTAATAAATTTACGACAAGCATCGTGATAAATAAGTCTTTAGATTGAAATTGTATGGACAAGGTTTAAATAAATCTTAAGTTAGAATTTATAAACAAAGCATTCTATTTAACTTAAATGTAGAAATAAATGTCTTATTTTCTCGAATAAAGTTCAACATGTGTTTTAACTTTCAAACTTAACGCATTAAGATATTTATCTAACGATTTATTGCTCCTATGATATAGTTAATGGTACTATCATTTAATAATAGCAAATATGATTATTTAAATGATAATATATTACTTTTTGGAACATTTATTAATCATATATATGTTGTGGTGTATTTTCCTTTAGGGTGCATGGATAGTTTAGGCGATTGGAAAACATCTCATAATTTGTTAATACATTTTCCTTGCTTAGAAAAAAGAATGTGTAATTTATTAGAGGATATATTTGGAATGTTTTAAAAAATTCAGTGAACAGTAAATAGGTGACCAATTTCTTGATTCAGATATCCAAATGACGGTGATTTAAAAAAAAAATAATTTTAATGTTTTTTAATTATTATCAAAGAAAAAGCAAAGTGTATTTGGGATTGAAAGGAATCGGATGCCAACGAACTTGTTATTATCGAGAAACTTCTAACAGAGGTATGTGTTCTAATCGTCGTGAATTTGACATCGTTTATCACGTGACAACTCACTGAGAAGCTGAACCTTGGTGCGGTCTGGACAGATTAACAAAAATGTGGGCCAACGGTCACTGACGTCAGGGATGAATCAGGGAGGAATCTTCAAGAAGAAGCCAATGGGGCTTAACACATTGTGACCGAGCGGTACATTCAGTATGACTTCTCCAAGTATGTAAAGAACTGTTTAAATTTTGGTTGTGGAATTACTTAGATAGGTCACATAACTCTACAAAAGTGACATAACTCTAACTTCGGTATAACTGGATACACAAAAGGACCTTGCGGGCAGGGGCAATAGCAGACAGATGCACGACGTTAAATTAAATATATTTATTATGCATTTACTTTTGCGTCTTCAAAACAGTCATGTTCTTCAGTTTGCGTCTTCAGTTCACTTTAATGATAAGGGCTTGCAATTCTGTCCAAGTAACTCAGTAGAACGTCGGCTAGCTAGTACAAAGATACGCGGTTTGATCACCCGTTGGGGCAGCAAGGTCATTTGCAATAACAATCCTGCAGGATAGTGCAAATATATCGGAGGTCTGAAAATAACCCTAGTACGACTAGAACGGATTCGGAGGACTCTGGTAAATTGAGTGCCGATTTCAAATCAGGAGGTCAATGACCACACAGAAAGCTAAACTGGAGGATGAAAATGGCATCAATGGGCTACCTTGAAGGAAAAATAGCAGGAGGTGGTCAGTCAGATTGTCAGTTGCACGCCAATCTGACATTAGATGGTGGAGAATGCAGAATTCACTTCAACGATAAGAGCTTGCGATTCTCTCCTAGTAGCTCAACGGTAGAGAGCCCTGGCCGATAAGATCGTGGATAGATACCCGTTTGGGACAGCAATGTTCTGTACAAACATCCTTCCAACTCGTATATTTCTAGTCAATACCTTGTTCTGCGCATTGAATATCATATTTCAGATGACTATACTATCTGTATTGCTCATGTTTTGCATAAGTAAAATATCATTTGATATCGAAAAAAATTAAAGCGTCTGATAATTATTAACATTGTTTCCGAATAATAATTTAACATTTTTTAAGAATAGAATAAAATACAGAGATAAAAATAATTTTCTTTAATGGAATATGTTATAATAATGTATATCAGGACCACATAGTAATAAAATGTTGATTTTTGACATTAAAGCACTTGTATAATTGCACTTGTATAAAAGCACTTGTCAAATTTATAATCAAAATTCAGTGTTGCAATCACATAAAAATAACATATATTTTTTCAGCGCAGGTGAATCTGCATATATAACCCTTAATCATAAATACGATATAACATTATGTATTTCTCGACATAGTGTTATGAAAGAAACGACCTAAAGGTAAAACAATGACTTATTGGATATTCTATTGCTTTTGAATGCTTAGGGGCATAAAACAGTTAAGCTCATAGTACTGCTAGAAATCGAAGCAAGTAAAAACTCCTAAAGAGAATCTACATAAGGAATTGAGCTTGTAATCAATGGGCAAGGGCGGTTGTGACCTGCTGAGCTTTAAAAAAATGTGAAATTTACCAATCCGCCAAAAGTCTCTCATTATAGTCAGTTCGAGAAAAATGTCCGCAGAATAAGTATGCTTAAATCCGGGAAAGGCGTAGCCAATGCAATCAAACTTGATGGTATATTATAATTACTAACCTATTGTTTCAGTGTACAAAGTAGTCAGCTACAATAAAGGGGTAATTTGTCGGCTTAAAATGAGATCCTCAATTTTCGAGGCATGGTGAAAACAT
The DNA here is from genome assembly GCA_951213105.1 of Amaurobius ferox. Taxonomy (NCBI): domain Eukaryota; kingdom Metazoa; phylum Arthropoda; class Arachnida; order Araneae; family Amaurobiidae; genus Amaurobius; species Amaurobius ferox. The sequence goes on along the minus strand of OX578146.1, from coordinate 82,697,334 downwards.
TTAATTAACGTATTTGTATGATATACGTTTAAGAATGTGTTCCATATATATATATATATATATATATATATATATATATATATATATATATATATATATATACAGTAGGTATGCTAGAACGGTAGACATTACAATGAACGAAAGCCACAACGAACAGTTTCGATGACTGACATCAGGATGCTACAACGAACACTGAGAAATCGGGTAATCGGAGAAATGCTAGCACGTTCGAGCGTTTAAGGTGTCGGGGAATTCCCCTTCTTCGATAATAAAGCATTAAAGTGTCAGTCACCAGTTTTGTTATTGGTTGTAAAGTTCAGTATCTGTTTAGACCAGGTACTTATCTGTTTATTTGTGCCTTTAGCAGTCAAAACATAGTTTGAGCTATTCTGCTTTATAATTTTAATCATGAACCAGCAAAATAGAGTTATGAAGTTAATTTGATTAGCCATTAAAAAAGAAATAATTTCCAAGCGAGAAAGTGGGAAAAGTCTAGGAGATTTAAGTGCTGAATATGGAATGGCTAAATAAATGATCTGTACAATTTAAAGAAACAAGGAAGAAAGCCAATAAAGGATAGGCTTACCTTGCTCTTTTGTGCCAATGCTCTGGTTAAACCTCTATTCGTATATCATTCAGAGAACTCCAGAGCTTTTAAAAACGCCAGAAAAATTCGCCTTGGAGTCTTTAGACGTTCCAACCGCAAGACTTGAATTACCAGGGGTCTTTTCTCCGATTGGAAGACTGAGGTGTTTGGCTCCACTGTTCGTGACTATCTTAGGGAGAAGTATCTCCCATTAAATGTTCTTTTGGTCCTGGGCAATGCTCCAGGCCACCCTCCTAATTTAATGGAAGAATTACCAGATGAATTCAACTCCATCAAGATCCAGTTTTTGCCGCCAAATGCAACCGATCTCCTTCAACCTATGGACCAGCAGCTAATCGCAAATTTAAAAAAAACTCTACACTAAAGCAAAGTTCAGAAAATATTTTGAGTGATGTGACTTCTAGTGATGTGACTCTGAAAGACTTTTGGAAGAGTCTCTTTTATATAGCGGATGCATTTATGTCCTGACGCTATGGCTCCGAGAGACCCCGAAGGATTTGGAGGAAGATCATATAGTGCAAGAAATATTGTGTCTAGACAGTCCCATGAACTTGGAGATCAGTGAAGAAAATGTGGAGAACTTGGTGGAGAAGCACACGAAGGAGCTGTCACTTGACAATGAAGAGACACTGAACCCGAAAACTTTCTGGGACGAGAAGAACGGGGACAGGATAAAGCAGTCAACCCTGGATTCATTCTTCGAAAAGGTAGAGATACACCCTCCAACTGGCGAACTCGCTACAGGACAGTCATCCAAAAGGAGTAGAGTAGGATCGAGGACTCCTCTCATTTCACCTTGGTATGATTTTTTTAAAATGAACTTTGATACTTTATGCTTTTTTTGTTTAAATATAAGACTGTTTATGCGTTTTATAAGGGAACGTTTGTTTAGTGCTTTTCATTTATTCATACTTTTCAAATAAAATTTGTTTATTTTTTAAAGATCGTGTTATTTTCAAAGGCTGTTTATGCTTTTCAAAGAGTGTTAATACTTCTCAAATTTACATGTTAAATAAATTAATTTTTTACATACTACATATTATTTTTATACTTATATTGCGTGGGCTTGGAACCAATTATCTCTAACTGCATGTAATTCAATGAATACTAGAACGAACGGATATTATAACGAATGTGGTTCCGGAACCAATTGTGTTCGTTCTAGCATATCCCACTGTATATATATATATATATATATATATATATATATATAATGTTAAAATGTGTGGAGAAATATTAAACGGGTTATGTGTGAGATCATAATACAGTGTACGATGATATAACCAATAACAAAATTTGGCATGCACTTTGAATACTTTTATATTAACTACATTTATTGTTATATACATTTCCTACTAACACACATCGATCGTAACATATATAATAATTGATATTTCTGTTCTTTTAGATCCAATAGAAGCTCCCAGATGACCTCGATGCCTTATATTTGGCACACTTATACTATCTATCAAGAGGTCAAATATAACAAAGGAGAATTTTCAATTTCTTCCGGGGCGGAAAAAATATTTTCTTTCAAACTGCTTTCTAAATTTTACAGCATCCGAATGGTGACCCAAAATATTGAAAAAACCGTAAAGAACTATGCTGCCTCAAATTTGAATCATTCCACGGATCTTTTAATTGGCCAGCCGATATTCTACCGTTGAACTACTGGAACGGAAATACAAGAATTTGAACTCTGTATTCACCATCCTCTAATGTCAAATTAACGTGCACCTGACTGTCTGACTCACCACCTCACGCTATTTTTTTAATCTCTTATTGCTATTTTCCTCCTCCAGGTGTGCTATCTGCGTGGCTATTGTCCTCCCGATTTGAAATCAGCGCACAGTATATCAGAGTCCACTAAATACGTGCTACTCGTACAAGGTCACTTTCAGATCGTCGACATCTCTACACAAATCTACAGGGTTGATTTGTTATGGAGCCATTGTTGAAACCATAACAAAGACCTTGCTGCACCAACCGGAAATGGAACCTTGAAATGGATAGTTGACGCTCTAACGTTGAGCGCTATCGTGATGCTCTACTGGGACGGAATTACAAACTCTTGCCGTCGAAGATGAACTCTGCAATCCATTTGCACTTATAATCCTGACCACGAGACAAAACCCACTGGTTTCGTTTTATCGATTTTCTTCCTCCGAGGTCTGATAAATTGGGACAGTTGAAAAGTCTTTCTAGACACTTTAACACAATGAAACGTAGACATATACCATCGATCATGGATTAGAACCTATTTAAGATTATCATTTTTCTATCCAAGCGTGATATTAAAATTACATCTAAATAAAATTAAATAAAAATAATAATTAAATAAAATAAAATAAAATAAAAACTGTAACTTTAATTTTTTAGGACTGTGAGTTTTCTTGTCGCTGTTAGACAAAAATATAACAATATAATTATGATTTATAAATACGTTCCTCTCATCAAAACTTCAACTGAGTTCCTCACGATACATATAGGATCAGTGTAGAACATTTGATTTCTGAATCATTTTTTCGTATATCAAGGAAAAGTCCTTTTATACGACACTTAAAAAAATAAATAAAATTGTACATTAAAATATTGGAACTTTAATTGTTTAAGTTTTCTTTTCTTTTACAGTGTTCATCAAAACTTCAACTGAGCTGCTCGCTTTACATGTCTGCAACAATTTAAATCAGAACCAATTTTTCGTATATCAAAGAAAAGGCATTTTATACGGCAATTAAAAAATAAATAAAATAACAATTAAATAAGATTTAACATTAAAAATCAGTTTTAGTTTTCCTGGATGGATTAGTTTTCCATAAATATGACAATAAAATTATGAAATATAAAAAAAATCTGCTCATCAAAACTTCAACTGAGTTCCTTACCATACGTGTAGGATCAGTCTACAACATTTGAATTCAGAACCATTTTTGCGTATATCAAAGAAAAGTCCTTTTTTTACGACAGGGAAGTCGACAAAAAATATACTTCTTCCTATTCTTTTGTGGCCAAAGAAGCTTGAAGCCTAGGAAATAGTGCAAAATCGATTGGGTATAGGAGAGCTAAGATATATCTTAAAAATAAATCCTACTGCGGGTAAGCATATAAGTATTTTCTGATACATAAAAAAGAGGTGCATCCCGTGCTCCTTTGGTCGTATATCTTCATCCAAAGTGTATTATTTAAGTTTCAGTTTGTGGCATGCTTTCCAGAATCAGGGAACTTTGAAATCTATTTTTATGGAGACTGCCTTATATTATATTTTAGCAGATTGATAAATGTGAAAGAGAAATAGAGATTCCAAAGGAATATATATAGTATTTTGCAGAGGTATTCAAATGAATGCAGTGTTTGAAAATTTGGAAATATATTGTCTATAGATATATAGTCAATATGTAGTCAGAAATATGCAAATACAAATTCCATTAGATAAATAACATTAAGTAAAATTAAATTGCTGGAACTACGTCAAAAAAATCTGATGTGGCCAGCAAATAACTTTCCTTAGTTAATTCAATGAATTTACTACTTTTGCAGCAACAAAATAGCTTATTATTATAGCAGATATTTATATTATTTTCAAGATATTGAATTTTAGTCGTCATTTTCGTCAATTAATTTTCAATTAGTCTTCATTTAGCGTCATTTTTAACCATTTGGAGAGATTTTCGTTAATTTGGCAAAATTTAAAAAGTCGCCAATTTGAAGACATTCCGCCAAATTCGTCGTCAAAATCTTGCAAGGCGTTATGAAAGGAGAGATAAGTTATTCTTATAGCAGATACATGACTATTGGCGGAAAAGTGAGCATGTGAAAAGTGAACATTATGAAAAGTGAACATGCTTCTCAACAATTAATATATATATTTTTTTTTAATTTAAGGGTTTTTTTGATAAATTTATTTGAAAAATGTGCAATATTTCGAGAATGGTTCATGCTAGCGTTCTAAAGTTTGTGTCAATCGTTTTCTACGAAAAAATGACATAAAAAATATCTATTTGCGTAACTACAGTAAATGTTTTAATTTTTTGGTGAATTTTTCAAAATTTCACTCGAAAATGTAGGGAGGGTTAAACATTCGATTACGTTTAAAAACAATAGGCTTCCAGTATTCATGGATCGTGATTTTTGTACCGAACTTCATTCGAATCGCTACATTCGTTCGTGAGATATCGTCTCCACAGACTCCCTGACACATACACCACACATACTTACACACAAACACAGACACACACACACACACAGACATCACCTCAAAAATGTTGGATTTGTGATCAGGGTTGCTTGAAACGTGCTCTCCAGTCGAAAACTCGAATTCGAAATTTCGACCCCGTCACAATACTTCCCTTATGTATATAAGGAAAGTAATAACTAGACGGTAAAACAAAAATCTTTAAAATCACTCTATGAATCTCTGTGAAAAAATTAGCAACGATATTGATTGGTTTTAATGACAGAAAACAACTTCTTTCATTAGAAAAAGAGATAAACCAACCACACTAACAAATGTAAGAATTCGTATGTTAGTAATATTTTGCGTCACGACACACAGAGAAGATATCGTTGCCAAACGAAATATAGGAAAAATTAAAAACTTACAGAACATGAAGGAAAAGTAGCAGTAGAAGTATTTAAAACAATATACCATAAAAAAGGCTACGAACTTAAAGGCTCTATAATAAGAAATAGCTATATAGAGCTGGTTTTTGCACATAAGCAAAAGTCATCAACTAATATAATGTACATGAACAAAATCATCAACAAACTATCAGATACCATCCTCATGAACTGTACTCAACAACGATCAGATAATATTATTGATTCGTGTCATGTTGTGTTAACAAATTACGTGAATGTATTAATGGGTTTTAAAAGAAAGAAATATGATAGCTGATTTGAAAAAAAATACAGACTATTGACTAGTACAAAGGCAAAAAATTGGCCATCAAGAAATTTTTTTACGTAATTAAGGAAATATGCTTTGTCAATCGAAAAGTGGTAAAAATAAAAAATATATATATGGAACAGAATAAATGGAATATCAGAAATCATGTTCACTTCTGAAGAAATGACTGTAATTAGAAACTTGACTTTAAATACGTGGGTTAACGAATCTTAGTAATACCTAACAAAATAAAGGAAATAACCTTTACGAAAATTAAAATATTTGAATACAGGAATAATAAATGTAAGGAGTAAAGCAGGCTTCAGGAACAAACTGAGCTGACTTCTTATAGAAAAAGAAAAACACATAGCTAACATAAATGAAGTTTTCGGATACAAAATGTGTTGACTTCCTATGGAAAAGGAAAATGCACATAGCTGATATAAATAAAGGTTTCGGAAACAAAATGAGTTGAATTCCTCTGGAAAGGGAAAATAAATAAAGAATACAGAAATGAAATGGTTTAACTCAAGGAAAAGTTAGGAGTAAGCATATGGAAAGGAATAAACACTGGTATAAATTGTATTACCATCTTTTGGACATTTTTTGGATAGTTTGACCATTATTTCTGTTACTGTTTCAAGTGTCTCAAGGTACTTTCTGGTAGGTCGAACGGTCTGCGTCGAAGAATAAGTATCTTAAGGTACGAACTGTATTTTCATTTACCTATGTTACGAATCATTGAATGTTCAGGCTTAAGTTTACGATTCATTTAAGTTTTATGAATCCTTATACTGTTAGCTATTGCCAATTATTAAGATAAATATCGTATATCTGCAGTCGGTAAGTCATAATAAATATTTAATCATGAAGAATATTTCACATTCCATTCCAAATGAACACTAAGCACATGCATATGCTTAACTAATTCCATTTCCTTTTATTCTTGTAAGTGCTCCATTTTCTACTTACATACGTTAGTATCCATTTGTCGATTCCTTATGTTTGATTAAATTTTTTTATTAAGATAATTTTTTCCATGTTAGTGTAAACACTTTCATAAAAGTATTTATTGTGGTGCTTTACCACATGTTGGAATTTACATATACTATTTCTGGATCATTTTTCTGAGAATAAACAAGAATGGTAAAAGATAGTAGATAAGAAAAGACAGCAGTTATAATAGAGTTAAGGTAATTCATCGTACACATTTTTCACGTTTTGAATGTGCCAAGTTGCCCTAAACTTCGACATTACAGTTTAATAATGATATGTATAAAGATAGTAAAGATATTAAATTTCCATTCTTTTCAAATGCATTTTTACTTGGAATGAATGTGATAAAGTTTATCTAAATTGGTCAGAATACGTCAAAGAACACATATATTTATAACTTAAACATAAATACTATATGTGGTTAGCATATAAGCACTTTGAAAGAGGATATTCCCTCTTTCGATTGTGCAGTTGAATTCAATGCTTATTTTTACACTTCAGTCTGTGTCAGAATTTCAGAATCAATGGACTTTGATATTACTTGTAGAGATTGATAAGTGCAAACATTAAAAGCAACTCCAAAATATGTTATGTCTATCATATACCTTTATACGTTAATAATCATAAAATAACTCTTCTATGTGTTAATAATTATATCTGCAAAACTTATTAAACGTCACATCCCTGAGAAACCGGATATTAGTTTAAGAGCTTTATTTGCTACGAAATTAGTTATTAAACCATAAGTTGTAGCAAAATTGCTGTAATGTAAATATATCATATTGATATGTGACGTTAAGTTTTTAACGCCAAACTAAAGAATCAAAATAAATTTTGCTTAAAGATGCTTTGGAAGGCCACAAAAGAAATCAGAAACTCCCAACCAGAATATATTTTATACAATGTAAAATTTATTTTTTAATTTGTAACAGAAAGGTTTAGAGAAAAAGATTATTTGTTTTTACTTTGTAACAGAAAGGTTTAGAGAAATTGTTTTAGAAAATTTTACAATTCGTTATTTAAATGAAATAGCTAGCTATGGTTTTGTTTATGCATTTATATGCGTGAGGAATGTCAATGATAAGAACAGATGGACGTAAAAAATGAAATTTGATGTATATTTTAAGAGCCTAATTCAAAAAAGCTCTGCATATTTCCCCAATTTTTTCTCTTGCTGCTGCTGATAATACTCCTTCTTAATTGTAAATCAATGTCATTTGGTATGCTATATAACGCAGAAGTCGCATCAAATGAGATACAAAGCAGAAATCACATCATGTGAGATAATTAAGAAAAAGTGATTTAGGTCTTAAAATATTAAAAAAATTATCTCTTCATATATATATATATATATATATATATATATATATATATATATATATATATATATATATATATATATATATATATATATATATATATATATATGTATATATATATATATATATATATATATATATACATATATATATATATATATATATATATATATATATATATATATATATATATATATATATATATATATATATATATATATATATATATATATATATATATATATATATACTAAAAATATAGTAAGGCTAAATTAAAACATGAACAGTGTCATACCCTGGTTCAAAAACAATAAGGAAGAAAATAAAGTAAAGAGGATAGGAAAGGAAATATCTAACAAAAGGAAAACATTGCTACCATTGAAGGAAAAATTACCTTAATTTAAATTATTAATATTGCACATGAATTTATCAACATTCAAGAGCGATACATACAAATCAAGTTCAAACATCAAAGGATTATCAAAATCTGGAGGCTCAAATATAAAAATGACAATAAATAAAAGATAAAAGAAAAGATGCAAACTGAAAATATGAAACTGGACAGAACCTCTGTAGATCTAGCTATTCAAGGATCTTTGCTTCCACTGAGGTTCCAGATGTGTTTCGCCCAACTATACAGCCACATGGCCGAAACATCGATATATATATATATATATTCCTCAAGTACAATCAAAATGAAATATAAAATATAAAATCCAAGGAATAGTAAGGCGCATTTGAAAAAATGAGATTAAAAATAGTTAATACAATTAGAAGTTGTGTGTTTTCGGGGTTGTAGAGAGGTCAAGGAGGGATTGCGACCCCTTTTCCTGGTTTAAGCATGCTTTTAATCCGAGAAAACACTCCCAGAAACCACTACACGCCCGAAAAAACAATCAACAGTATGCCAGGGGAAATAAACTGAATCCCGAAATTAAGATCTTAAAGTCACAAGAACATATAAAAGCATATAAAATAAAATGAAACAAGTATGAATAAACATATATTATAACCATGATAAATTCCAGATGTAAAGATAGATAAGCTCGTTGTTAGATAAGCTCATGGTTATCATGGTTTTCTTCTATGGACTTCTAACGACGTAGCGCATCTACGAACATCCTTTTTAAAACTTTATACATGGTTAGAATATATTTTTATACATACTTGTTTCATTTCATTTTATATGCTTTTATATGTTCTTGTGACTTTAAGATCATCATTTCGGGATTCAGTTTATTTCCCCTGGCATAGTGTTGATTGTTGTTTTGGGCGTGTAATGGTTTCTGGGAGGGTTTCCTGGGATTAAAAGCATGCTTAAACCAGGAAAAGGGGTCTCAATCCCACTTGACCTCTCTACAACCCCGTAAACACACAACTTCTAATTGTAGTAATCCATTTTCAATCTCATTTTATCTTATTACATATATACATATATATATATATATATATATATATTTATATATATATATATATATATATATATATATATATATATATATATGTATATATACTGTCCTAGCAGTTTTGTCGAACTATTACTAGTGGGCATAATTCTTATCTTACTAATGCAGGTAAATTATTACAGACAATTTTAAAAGAAATATCTGTGTCAGATGACATCCCTAATAATAGTCATGTTGCAAAAAACAATTTTGAATTAGTTAAGAAATTAAAAACTCATACTAATGTCCAAAGTATTTATACCTTGGATTATAAGGATTTCTTCAATAATATTGATATAGATGAACTGTTTAAAATTATTTTGCAATTTTTGGAAAATATAATACTATCTTAAAATACTCATAATTCCTTTTTAAAAATTACTCTTATTTTCACTCTCTATGAGAATTCTATTCAACATGATGGTTCAATTTTTAAGCAATAATTTTTTATCCCACAAGGCGGGGAGGGGGTGTGTCATCATTATTGACTAATCTGTATTATACCTTTATGAGACACTGTCTTTTATAAGAGCATTTTGTACGCATGCGCGCATACAAAGGGCGCGCATACACTATAGGAACGCAGAAACTTTATATACTTATAATGCTCTTATAAAAGACAGTGTGTAGGGATGGTTTATCATTTGGTCTTGTGTCCTTCAGTTCTGAGGTTCATGATCCTCTGTCTCCGGATGCCTTCGTATTTGCACGTTTGGGGGACCAGCCTTTGCTTTGTATTGGTACCGTCAGCGTTGCCTAGGCAGTAAAGCTGCTTTAAACGGGAGGGGGAGTCGCAATCCTCCCCAACCATTATATGCAAAGCATTTAGTTATCCCTTTTTCCTCGTATTTCTTTGCTTATTTTCTGCTTCGGAGTCTAGTGCGGCATGGCGACTGTTTCTGAGTAGTGCATTGGCTTTATGATGACGTATAGGTGGAAATTTATATTTTGAATTTCACTTGTCACTTTTATGTGTTATATATATATATATATATATATATATATATATATATATATAATATATATATATATAAATATAATATATATATATATATATATATATATATATATATATATATGTAGTATATATATATATATATATATATATATGTAATATATATATATATATATATATTTCTAGAAATCAAAAGTGTGATTTTAATATATGATTTTTATATTTAATTATTAATATTCTCAAAATTTAGAATTTTCGTAGCATATTTCACAATGGAAAAAAAAACATATATCCTGAAAATTTGATTGTAACAGGTAACTATTATTATGTCATTAACTTATTTATATATAAACAATCATTAATTATTTTAGAGAATATAAATAAATTACATATAATTCTAAAATATATATTTTATATTTTGGAATATAAAACACATATTCTAGAATATACGTATTAAAAATTATTAATCGTATTGCATAAAGTAAATTTAAATAAATTTCGTGTATCAAATTTTAGACACAATTCAGAGATACCAATCGCTTTCAGTATTTGGATTCGAAATGTTTTCTATTTTCGCATATAAAAGAAAAGCCCTACTTTATGACTGGGGTCTCGTAAAACAATATCCCAGCTCTTTTGCGTCAAAGAAGCTCGAATCCCGGAAATAGTAAAAAATATGATTGTCTATGCGGGTTTAGTTGTATTTAAAAAATAAATTATACTGCGGGTAACCATATAAATATATTGTGACACATAGAAAAGGCGCATTCTATAACTTCTTGGTTGTATATATTCATTCATAGTTTATTTTGAGTATTATCACACTAAAAGAATGTGGGTAAAGGTACACAAGAAACTGGATTCAGTGCTAGTATAATGACACTTTAAACCAGATAAATTTCCCGTTACACTTAGGTAATAATATTTATATGAATATTTTATTTTATTCATTTATGAGAATTGCACGTAATATTAGATATATTTTATGTTACGCCTCAAAGATAGTTTTAAACAGGTAAATAGGTAATATGAGATGTTTAATTTACGCACTTCTTTACCTGTTTATATTGGGTCTCTCTTAAAGGATCTTTTTAAGGAGGTAAACAAGTGGGTTGCTGGTAAACGGGTGCATACAATGACTTGCTTAAAACGATTTTTAGCGTAAAATAAAACAAACCCATTCTCATGTAAAAGAGTAAAATAATACAGTCATATAGCTATAGTTGCATTTTTATATGCGTATCTGGATATTTACGAAAAATGTTTGAACTGGAAAATGTTTGAAATTCTCATTTTAGTGGCAGTAAACCCATTTTTTTTTGCACATAATTCTTAGCGTAATCATTACTAAAATCATAACAATGTGAATTACATTTGTATGCATATTGATTAATAGTATATTTTTAGACGTTTCATGACTGTGATGGAAAACGTTTCACAGCAGCATATATATATATCCTAATTGGGGAATTCAACTCATCAGTATCTATATAATAATTGTAAAGCTTAATTTTATCTTTCAAGATACCCCAAAAGCCTTACAGTGATGTAGAAAACTGAATTTTTGCATAGTTAATCAATCACGGTATAGCACCCAATGGATACAATTTTCGATTTCTTCCTCAGGGGTGGGAAAAATGAGGGATATGACCAAAAACAATCTCCTGACACCCTGGAATCATCCTGAGAATAAAAGACTGAAACTTTACACAACCCACTTATAGTATCTACCGCGATCCAGAATCTGGAAGTAGTATATTTGGTGGTCGAATTATATTTCTAGAGTTATAAGAAGTTCCCAGTGAAATAGAAGGCTGAAATATTGCTCAGTTATATTATCGATTACTGGACATAACCTAAGGCCATTTTCGATTAATGTCTCGACTTATTTATAAAAGAGCATTTTGATTTTTTTAAGAGCGTTAGTTTACATGTCTTCGATAGTCATAAATACTAATATGTTTACAGTTTTGTTGTATCTGTGATTTCTGAAAAATATAAAGAATCGAAAATAATTTTTATCGTAAACAGTTAATTGTAACACCGATTTCCGATAGTGAATGCTTTTTATCACTAAAATAGGATAATTTCATAATGATAATACCCCATTTCTTTTTATTATTGAAATTTAACCTACATTTATCTGATTTTAAAGTCTAGCTTCTGAACTGTAGGACGTCCTGTTTGCTTTGCTTTGTTTTACAGTATGGAATTATGTTTCGTCCAATCTCTTCGCGAAGTAAAATTTCTTTTATAAATCGCAAGGTCCGAGGATATTCCAAATTGAATATTATGTGTATCTCCGTAAACCGCTGATACTTCATTGTTCGGTTTCTTAGAGTCATTTTATATAAATATTCTTTCAGAGGGTAACGAACCATCAACTCTGGTTCGCCAGTCGACGAAATTTTGATTAAGATCATCATGAATGGTTGAGTAAACCAAAGTGGATTCTATATTTCCTTAGAAATGTTGCGCATTGGGGTCTCTTCGATCGTACTTAAAGGTTTTGGTAGTAACTTTTAAACATTGTCCGCACTAGCCATTCAGTGTTATGAATTTCACCCTTAATTACTGATCTCTGTCTTCATACCGTTTCGTTACTAGCGGATTTCTCAAATATCTTTACTACATGCTAAATTCACCAACTTCTGACACACTATGTCTCTATAACGACTCTTCTTTTCTCATAATTTCATCTCTTGCACAAGTTTTTCTGTCAACTCCGCCTTGGCCACCCTTTTGATTGCAGGCATCTGTGAGGTGCCTGATCTAAGCTTCTATTGGACAATATTTATTGCCCGCGGAATCAACTCCTCATCGGTTAGTTGCCTTTACCGCCTCGGTCCCCAAACACCATGTAACGTGATATTATAAATCGTTGTCTGCATTATAAATTGTTGTCCGCTCATAGCATGAAGTTTGGCACGTTTTTGTCTCTTTTTTTTGTCACCTTGGTAATTATTATAAAAAATTATCACCTTTAAAAAAACTGTAAAACCTGTATTACAAGTAGTTTTCCTAACATACCCTTTTGTGGCAGTTTTTTATCACTACAATTTGAGAATCCAATCTTAGGTCGCCCTCTAGGTTTCTTACCAACTGGAGTAGACAAGCATATTTTCTTGGTTATTAGATCGAAGTCTATTATTTTTAACTCTCTGTTCGATTTATTTTGTTAATTCTATTGTTTTTAATTCTACCTGCAGTTCAAAATCTGTATAATTCAAATGCATGCCGTCGTCTTCGTATTTCATTTTCCTGAATACAACCCAAATGCCCGTTTGATTTTTTACTACATTCGGATTTCAGTACAATTAAGACCTTTTTTAAACACTTACTCTAACTAAGGTAAGGTTGCATGGAAACAAATTCTTGCGTCAGAGCAAAATAGAACCACCTATCACTGGCTAATGAGTAAACACTCTACCTATTGATTTGAGACAATTGGTTTTATTTACCTATTTTCTTAAAAGTACACTGCAACTGTATAATTGAGATAAAGTGTAATTAGGCTGCTATATCATTCTTGCATAATTATGTTGATAAATACTTCTACAAAAAGTAGTGATATCTCTCACAAAACATTGCCACTTTGCAGAGTTCATTTAGACGATAAGAGGTTTCAATTTCGGTCTAGTAGCTCAAAGGTAGAGCGTTGACTGGCCGATCGGAGATTCAGGATTCGATTTCAGGTTAGATCAGCAAGACTATTTGCAATGGCGCAGGAATAAATCAACTTTGTAGGTTAGTACAAATATGTCGCAGATCTGAAAGTGGCCCTAATACAATTAGTACGGATTCGGTGGATTCTGGAAGATTGAGAGCCGATTTCAAATTGAGAGGATA
>OX578146.1:82658278-82678278 GCA_951213105.1 Amaurobius ferox | reverse complement strand
ACCTTTAAACCTTCAAAAAATCGATTTTTCAATTTTATTTTATTCTGAATATTTGAACATTTCTGAATACTGTGCAAAAAACCGCATTCAAAAATTCGCATTATTTCGAAAGTTATGAGCTTTTATGCAACATACACTTTTGAAAAATTTTTCATGTCAGCCATCGCCGCCATTTTTAAAGGGACATCACTGTTTGTTTATGTTTGCAGTTTGCTGATGTGTCACGTAAATCTAATACTTTTTCCACCACCATGTCTTAATTATGTATTTAATTATTTCTACAGCAGTAGGAAGGCAACTACTCACCTCTACTGAGCTGCTCAGCCCAGTTTGTTTATATTCTAGCGCTGTTAACTTGTTTACAACGTGGAGAATTTCTTCTGAGTTTCGCAATTTCTTTTCATTATATTTTCTTACTTTTTACGATTGATTTTCTGCATTTATGTTGTTTAAGTATAAGAACTTTGAACTAAAATACAGTTAATCTATTTTATAAGTATACATTACAAACTTTTTCACGTTTGCATATTTATTTGTGTAAACTTCAACGTACAAGACTGTTTGGTGCAATTTTTTAATATAAACTTTTTGCTTTTTGCTTTCTAATAATGGATACACCGGCAACAAAATCTCGTTCTGGTAAAAGAACGAAAAGAAGGCGTTTTCAAGGAAATATGTATGTAATTAAAAACAAAAACAATCCGAAAGTGTTCGAACGGCAAAATGTTGATTCTACGCCTAAGCTAAGTGCTTCAAGTAAAAAACTGTTCAGCTCAAAAGATGAACTTTCAGTTGATAAGTCATATATTTCATCTGAAGAACATGAATATAGAATGATTAATATATCAGTACTTTTCAAGGAGCTTGCAAATGTTTTGTACTGTAAAATATGTCATGGAACAATAAATATACTTGAAAAATCTTCAATGGGTTTAGCATCCACATTTCTTGTATATTGTGATAGCTGTGATGAGCTAAAGTCTGTGTAAATACCAAAAATACAAAAATGCTTGGTGTTAAGAAAAATATTCCAGAAATAAACAGAAGAGCTGTGTTTTCTATGCGATGTATAGGACAGGGTTTATCGGCTTTATCTACTTTTTGTTCTACTATGGGTCTTCCAGCGCCTGTTTCTCAGAAATCATATAATCGGAGCAGAAAGCGGGAAAGTTATTGAAACCGAAGTAATGTCTTCTTTTTGTAAAGGTTGCAACAGCTATAGAAGTAAGAAAAGTGGCCCTCGGTATGAAAAGTGGAAAAAGAATCATAAAATAGTGTGTTCAAAAAACCATTCGGGTAGTGCTGGAAAAATGGAATGTGATGGAATGTTACGCATATTCAACAGATCAATTGAAGACCATGGTGTTCGGTACAAATTTTATATTGGTGATGGTGATACGAAAACATTTTCACAAATATCGAATGGCAAACCATATGGAAATGAAATAGCGGTTGAAAAACTTGAATGCACAGGTCACATTAAAAAAAGAATGGGAACTCGTTTGAGAAAGCTGAAAACCCAGATGGCTGGAAAGAAGCTATCAGATGGAAAGACAATTGGAGGAAAGGGCCGGCTGACGGAAGCCAATATTCAAAAACTGACTTCCTACTATGGAAATGCAATTCGTGGAAACAAAAATTATTTGTTTAAAATGTGACAAAGCATATGGGCTGTATGGATGCATATGGTATCTTCTGACAGTGACCCACAACACTTTTTTTGTCCTAAGGGACAAAATACTTGGTGTAAGTACAACCATGCAGCATACTCGAACACAGTATCAAACTTCAAGCATAAGAACTCCCTCCCAAAATCTGTCATGGAGTTGGTAAAACCAATATTTAAAGACCTTTCAGACCCAAATCTATTGAAACGCTGTCTTGGAGGGAGAACTCAAAATCCTAATGAGTCTTTAAACTCCCTCATATGGAAATATTGCCCGAAAAATATAAATACTGGGAAAGAAATTGCACAAATAGCAACAAATATTGCCAGTTTAACATTCAATGATGGTGGTAACGGTATAATAAAAATTATGAATGCTTTAAATTTGAGTATAAACAGAAATTTACTAAATGTTTTACATCTGAGTGATAAGAAACGGATACACGAAGCAGATTTTCGAGCCTCTAGCAGTACATATGAAGTTCGAAATGCTCGTAAAAGGCAGAAAACATTTGATTTTCAACGACAAGAGGAAGAGAAAGGAATTACTTATGCGTCTGGTGCATTTTGATGCTACATTAGATATAACGCAGGATGTATTATAAACTACAGCCAAACATTAATTAGCCGAACTGCGATAACTCTGAAT
Source organism: Amaurobius ferox (assembly GCA_951213105.1). Classification (NCBI taxonomy): domain Eukaryota; kingdom Metazoa; phylum Arthropoda; class Arachnida; order Araneae; family Amaurobiidae; genus Amaurobius; species Amaurobius ferox. The sequence goes on along the minus strand of OX578146.1, from coordinate 82,675,963 downwards.
ATATACTGAATATAACTGTGAATATATTTTTAAACTTAAAAGCGGGTTTCTCAGATATGTGATTTTAACTCTTGCGCGCAATATATTTTAAAATATATGTAACCAATCACTTTCAAATTTTTTGCTCTTACTTGTTTCATCTATATACATAATTTATAGATAAAAAATCCTCATAAATAAGTAAAAATTTAGTAAACGTTCTTCATCTGACTAACAAGAAACGACTGCACGAAACGTCTGTTCGAGTTTCCGAAGCAACCTATAGAGCTCAAGTAGCCCCTAAAAGGCAGAAAATTTTTGATTTTTCTTACATAACAGACATAGGAAGGTGCTAATTATGAACCAAAGGCATTTTAAGGTACAAAGTAAGATAATAAGTAACATTGAAGTATTTTTAAATTTTAAAACTGTTTTTCTCAGATATGTGATTTTAACACTTGCACGCAATATATTTTAAAATATATGTAACCAATCACTTTCAAATTTTTTGCTCTTACTTCTTTCATCTATATACATAATTTATAGATAAAAATTCCTCATAAATATGTAAAAATTTAGTAAACGTTCTTCATCTGACTAACAAGAAACGACTGCGCGAAACGTCTGTTCGATTTTCCGAAGCAACATATAGAGCTCAAGTAGCCCCTAAAAGGAAGAAAATTTTTGATTTTTCTTACCTAACAGACATAGGAAGGTGCTAATTATGAACTAAAGGCATTTTGGTACAAAATAAGATAATAAGTAACATTGAAGCATTTTTAAATTATAAAGCTGTTTTTCTCAGATATGTGATTTTAACACTTTGGCGCAATATATTTTAAAATATATGTAACCAATCACTTTCAAATTTTTTGCTCTTACTTGTTTCATCTATATACATAATTTATAGATAAAAAATCCTAATAAATAAGTAAAAATTTAGTAAACGTACTTCATCTGACTAACAAGAAACGACTGCCCGAAACGTCTGTTCGAGTTTCCGAAGCAACCTATAGAGCTCAAGTAGCCCCTAAAAGGCAGAAAATTTTTGATTTTTCTTACATAACAGACATAGGAAGGTGCTAATTATGAACCAAAGGCATTTTACGGTACAAAATAAGATAATAAGTAACATTGAAGTATTTCTAAATTTTAAAACTGTTTTTCTCAGATATGTGATTTTAACACTTGCGCGCAATATATTTTAAAATATATGTAACCAATCACTTTCAAATTTTTTGCTCTTACTTGTTTCATCTATATACATAATTTATAGATAAAAATTCCTCATAAATAAGTAAAAATTTAGTAAACGTGCATCATCTGACTAACAAGAAACTACTGCGCGAAACGTCTGTTCGAGTTTCCGAAGCAACATATAGAGCTCAAGTAGCCCCTAAAAGGCAGAACATTTTTGATTTTTCTTACATAACAGACATAGGAAGGTGCTATTTATGAACTAAAGGCATTTTAAGGTGTAAAATAAGATAATAAGTAACACTGAATGTATTTTTAAACTTTAAAGATGTTTTTCTCAGATATGTGATTTTAGCCCTTGCGCGCAACATATCTTAAAATATATTTAACCAATCACTTTCAAATTTTTTGGACTTACTTGTTTCATCCATATATATAATTTGTACTTCAAAAATTCACCATAAATAGTAAAAAAATAATTGTGAAGAGGTTTATTTCATGTTTTTTAACACTGAAAATGAAAATTTCATTTTGTTTAAATTTTAAAAATCTTAAATTTATTTCAAAATTTTAAAAAGTGTGTACAAATTAAAGATGTAATAGTTATAAATATATTATTATCAAATTGAAGTCCATAAGTATAATATTATTTGAAATATCCTGCGCGCGGCTGCTACATACACCGTTATGTCTGTCAAAATTGTATAAATTTTAAAAAACAATATAAAATGTACATATAATTATATGACTTCAGTAAAATTTGTGTAGTAAGAAAGGTTTTCTATATGTTTAGAGAAAAAAATTTGAACATCTGGGATACACCTGGTTAAAATTAAAAAATTGTAAATATAGCTCTATTTTCAATGAATTTCGACTGTTTAAAGGTCCTATGCCCCCTTAACATAATTATTAAATTTTTTGAAGATTGTTCAATTTATTTACAATATTATGGCTACTGCTCTTCACCACATTGCACTTTCGGACTGACACGCTGTGAACCAGAGCTACATTTCTCTGCAGACTGCACGCTTATGTTATCCAGTGACTTTTATTCATTCTTCATGAATTCGGTGTGGGTGGCGAAATTTTAAGCACTGGCGAATATGTGAACATATGTCTAAACGTAACGTAGATATAATATATATAAATACGCTGTGTATCGTACATGCATGCATACATAGTGCAATCAAAAAGATGTAAACCCGAGCTCGAGAACTTCATATTGCAACTGTGATAAATGCGCTGGTTTTGAACACTCAGAACGCGAATCCATAACAAATGAACATTACTGATTTTGCCATATTTAAATGTTCATGAACTCGTACTTTGAACTAATTCCTAAATTGTATGAAAAAGTATCTTTATTAACATATTTTTTAATTATCAAATTTTATTTAATAAAGTATTTTTTATTTAATTTCATATAAACATTTTAACTACAAATTATGTAAAGGAAAAAATATTTTTTGTACCACGAAACGATCATGTTATATACCATTCACGTTATATACCACATGCTTTTCGTATTTATTCCAAAACTTTAAATATATCAAACGTGGTTAAGTGATATACTTTCCTTACCTAAGTTAACTAAAAAACGATTTATACCATTTCTTAGCTGACACTTAGGTGAAATATCCCTTTTAGATTTATTCTCAACGGGTGGTCGTATTTTAAATATTAGAAGAGGAAAATATTTAAAATGAATAGCTACCTACCTTTGAAACCTTCAGGTCTCATTTTTAAAAATACTTTTACATACTTGATTATTTTGCACAAAGGCTATTCATCTTCCTCAACAGCGTAAGAGAAAAAAAATAAATCGTCACACCCACTGAATGGATTTTTTGCGAATGTTTTATAACAACATTGATGATAAGAAAGACTTTTGCTAGTAACTGAGTGTAATCAAAACAATGGTAAAGCTATTTATGTGAAAAAAGTGCTGATAAAAAAGAAAATCATCTTCAAAGTCTAGGACGATTCTTATAATTACGAAATAACCCAGGAGAAATTAGGTAAGATAAAAATGTGATTATAATGTTTTCTTTTCTGAGTTGAAAGTAGTAGAATTAGTTTTTACAATACTTGGCTATAGCTATTTCTGGTGCATTAGATTTCCACCAACGCTGTTTATTAATATTTTTCATGCATGAACTTATTTAGATATTAAACGAATATATATATAAATACTACATACTATTACATAATTATTATCTCCAATGTATGTGTTCTATTTCTATGAAATTTGACATATGCAATGCATATGTAATGCTAAAGAGATTATTATATTTTCATAAATCCTTTTTTTCATTCTACCCATTGGCAATAAAACGCCCATAGATTAATTCGTAAAATATAATTTTCTGGTGGTGATATAAACCGGTACACGGTGCGGCAGAGATTCAAAAGCAGACTAAAGTTTTCTGTAGATTAGTCTGCCAGATATTTTGCAATTATTGATCTAATTCACTCACATTCTTTGATGACATCATTCTTTGATACATCCTCAGCATATCCCAGACGTACCCGATTGATGAATAGTTTGGTAATATGGCTGGCCATGAGACAATATTACGCTTGTAAATAAATACCCACTAGAAAGCGTCACAGAGCAGGCATTGAAAGTATTTCAAGATTATTATCAACATATTTGCGAGATGTCAAAGTATCTTGTAGAAAAATATGAAGATATCATCTGCGATCACCGTGTCGGCTCAACGTCTGCTGCTGGACAGGAGTTATGGCTCGGTCACCGCCATACATCATTTTCGTCAAGAGAAAAGTAATATTCGTCGCTGAACACTATATGAATCCAAATGGACACCGTCTAGGATACTTGGCCTTGCAATACTTGAAATATACCTCAAAGTACCGCATCTACCAGTCCTCGCCAAAAGATGAGCTTTAAAAGTACATGGAACGTTGTGAAACTTATGTACCTTCGGATGGAACCTTGTCAGTATAATTACGCTTGTTCTCTGAACCACACAATCCACTTGAGCACTTTTTCTCTGGATAATACAATTCACTTGAGTACATTTTCCCTAGAGTATCAGATCATGCGTTGTTGATATTGGTATTCTTCTCAAATCACTGCTAACATTCGATTAAGATGACTCCAGACACATCTATACGGTTACTTCTACTACCGACCTGTATGCAATAGAGACAGTTTCGCAGAACACTTAATGAAACATATAACCAGTCTGATTTATCTGTCTGTGCTTCTTACATGAACTCCAGAATCCATCCTTCTCATGGACTATGAAAATGCCTAGTGAATTTATTAGTGATGAAATGAAGAATTTGTGAAAAGGAAACGTACAAGTTTTGCGGATTTATGTGCCACATTTTTAACAGAGTGTATTACTATTTTATATTATAAGTACACCCCTTATTCGTACAGAATATATTACATAAAGAAATTTTAAATTAACAATTTTGTGTAAAATCGCATAATATTTTGACATTGTTTTTCAAAACATTATATTAATATATTTAATTTAATTATCCTAAAAAGTTACATAAGAATCTCTGTTCTTGCTATACAGAAGTATCTTCACAGGTATATCTAAAGAAGCATCCTGCTACCTAATTATAAGCAAATTTACATAAAATATGATTCAATTCCCACAGAGGGGCAAGTATTATCAAGGAAATTGAACTCTATTTTGCAAAAGATTAAATTTTCATCAATTAAACATAATCTTCGTTAATGTAGAGTCATTTCTTTAGTTTAGTAACAGTTCGATCAATTTGACAACATTTTAAAAAATCGCTAAATTTGTAAATAAGTGGAAATTGAGGAGGAAATCGGGGTGGAAATTGCTAGTTTGATTATACCATCTAAAAAGCATTATTGCCCAGGAATCGAATCACGGATTTTGAACTGGGAGTTGACGCTTTACCTTTGAGCTACTGGGGCGGAATTACAAGTTCTTATTATCGAAATGGACTCAGAATTTTCCACCCTCTAACATAAGATTAACGTGCGATTGACCATCTAACTGGTTTTTTTTTATCCTATACGTCAGCTTCCTGAGTGGTCTTTGTCCTCCCGATTTGAAATCGGCGCTCATTATACCAGAGTCCACTGAAACCGTGCTAATCTTACTAAGGTCACTATCAGACCACCGACAACTTTGCAAGAACCTACTGGGTTTGATATGTTCCGGCACCATTATGAAGAATATTGCTGGTTCAGCCAGGAATCGATCCACGGATATTCTTACTGGCCAGCCGAAGATCTGCCGTTGAATTACTGGGACGGAATTGCAAACTCTTTTTGTCAAAGTGGGCTATGAAAATGTGCAACATTTTAATGTCCTGAGTGTTCCAGCTCAATACGATTCCTACTTTGTAAAATACTGGTGCACAAACATGAGGTATTTTGTTCTGTGTTAAAGATATGAAAAATTAAAGTGCATTTGGGGATTCTAAATATATGTAATGATGGATGAGGTTTTGAAAATAATAAATATATGAAATCCTTGTACGTATGCTTATGTTTTGTCAGTGAAGTTTATACATTCGCCTGAATTTTAAATATCGCCAAAGATATTGTATACGCTTAGTATATATGCCGCCAAGTAAATTAGTAAAACAATTTGACATTTCAATGCAAAGTCTGGGTATTTGGTTGAAATCCGATCGAAAACTAAAATACTGCGAGCAATCTATAGCTATTAGAAATACCTACAACAACACATAATTAGATTTTGGATCAGTGTCTTAATTTTCGAACGATGGTTGCAATATAAAGAAAACTTGAACAATGAGCATAAGCATAAATAGCATACACTAATTCAACAAACATAAGTTTCGAGAATACGATCGATCCCCTTCGTCAATGCACGAGAACCAACAAACTGAAGTCCAAAAGAACCTTCTGGTTCTTTTGGACCTCGTTTTGCTTATCCTTTGCACAAAGTGTATATTACTTATTGATCGTTGTTATCTTCAAAATTTTAGTATTACTTTCCTTATATTATACAATAATGTATAAGGAAAATATTGTGATGGGTCAAAAATTCAAATTTGAGTTGTCGACATTTTCAAGGATCTCTGATCTCGAACCGAACATTTTTGAGATGATGTCTGTGTGTGTGTGTGTGTGAAAGTATGTGTGTGTGTGTGTATGAAAGTATGTGTTTGTGTGTGTGTGTGTGTCAGTGAGACTATGGAGACGATAATTGACAAATGAATGGACCGATTCGAACGAAATTTAGTACAATGATCACAGTTCGTGAATACTGGAAGGCAATTGTTTTTACACGCAAACGAATGTTCAGGACCCCCTAAATTTTCGAGTGAAATTTAAAAAAAAACATTAAAAATCAAAAACTTTAATAAAGTTACGCAAATAGACATTTCTTATGTAATGTTTCATTAGAAAACTGTTAACATAAATTTTAGAACGCTAGCATGAACCGCTCTCGAGATATTGCACATTTAAAAAAAATGCCAAAAAATCATCTAAAATAAAAAAAAGTATTACCTATTGAGAAACATGTTCACTTTTCATATGTAATATCATGCGATAAATTTGGTGACACCATTGTCGCGGATCTAGCTCGTTCCATTCATGAAAAAAGATACTTTGAGTAATGCTTTTGCATTTGAACACCAATAGTCATTTATCTGCTGTAAGAATAACTTATTTCTCCATCCATAACGCTTGGCGAGATTTTCTCGACGAATTTGGTGGGATGGCGCCAACTTGGCGACATGCTTAAATGTTGCTAAATTAACGAAAAACTGGACTAATAGATAAAAAGGAGGCTAAATCATTGAAAATGACGACTAATTGGCGAAAATTCAATATCTTGGAAAGAATATATCTACTATAAGAATAACCTATTGTTTTTATTATTAAAGTATTGAATTCTTTGCATTATAGCATTATATAAGGAAAGTCATGTATTGCCCACATTAGATTCTTTTATACTGTTTTGGAAAAGTGCTTCGATATATTAATATTTTAAACTGTTTCGAATACGACAAAAGAAGACAAACCACCCACAATGAGAAATGTTTTTTACGTAAATCTATTTCAGCTCCATCGGATTGGAACCACTGCTGATATTTTACTTAGGGTTTGCTGTTTTTTTTATAACCGACTAAATATATCCTGCGTATCCTTAACGCAGCTGTATGATGTATTATATTTCAATTCGTGCTAAATTACATTTCTAAATTAAGCTTGTTTGCCCCAAGTGCTTTTACATTTTAATGTTTCATTTGTTCTTAATCTCCCCATATATTTATGATTTTAATAAAACACACGGATAAAATATTGAAAGTGCATAGATACCACTGGAACTTTCTCTGTTCTCAACTTCTTTCTCAATTTATTTGAAATATTTTAAGATGCTATAACACAAAGGCTATTAATCTTACTCAACTATGAAAAAGAAAGAAAATTTTCGTTACACCCACTAAATAAATTTTTTTCGAATATTTTATAAAAAAAATTTGGATGATAAGAGCGCCTTTTGGTAGTGAACTAATATCAACGAAACAAAGGAAAACCTGTGAAATAAGTGTTGATGAAAAAGGAAAATACGATAAAAAATTTAGAAGATTCTTATAATTACGAAAAAACACTTGAGAAATTAAAGAACATAAAAAAAGTCATTATCAGCTTTTCTCTTGTTCTCCCAAAGTTGTACAATAAGTTTTTATAAGAGAAAATTTCAACTACAATTTCCGGTATATTATTTTGATAATATTGTCCGTACTCTGTAAAAAAAAATCTTGATATTCATTTTACGAAGATGGGAAAAAGTCAGATGTTTTCTTCCTAGAAACACAAAGCTTTCTGAGCAACGAACCGCATCACAAGAAATTTTATTAAATCACGGATAGTGACATCCTGCTCTAGCGGATATTTGAAAGCTGCAAGCCATCTGCTCTTCAACGGGTCATTATACTCTTAAACTTCAACTCATAAGAACTGGGTGCGAATACTGAGAATATTTAAAGATCCTTGTAATAGAAACCATTGAATTAGACACACAGGATTAATATTTTATTGGACCGCCTTTAGAATAAATTACATCACGTATGTATTTAGGCATGGATTCTACAAGATGCTGGAGTGCATTTGAGTCAAGAGAATACCAACTGTTAGACAAGAAGTTCGTAAGCTCCTATACAGTCGATGGTAGATGAGATTGTTGTTGGATGTGTCTTTCCAGCATGACCATAATGTTCTGCCTAGGGTTTAAATCTGGACATTACCGTGTCCATTGAAATGGCGGAAGTCAAATTCATGCTCTGTGAACAACTGTTGCACGTTTCCTTGTCGGTGGATGATATCATTATCGTCCATGAATAATCCGTCACCTGTGGGGTAAAAATGCAATATTGCAAAGTGGCAAGAATGTTCAAGTTCTCCATGGATAACACTCGACCTTCCTGAAACACCAGGGGACGAGTACCAAACAAGCAGAATATACCCCAAATCCTAATACTCCCACTACAACTTTAAACTGTGCAAAAAAGGCAAGATGGATTCATGGTTTCATGGGGCTCTCGACAAACTCTCCGTCTGCCACTGGTGCAGAAAAGGTGTAGCGTGATTCCTTTTTCAACATAATCTTTTCCAATCATCAGATGTCCAGTGCAACACGATAAACTCATTTTCATGTTCTTCGCTGAAATGGGAGTTTCTTCACAGACTGGGACTTCAAGGACTGGCTACACAGATTCACTGCAATCCCCTGCGTGTTGTTTGTGTCGAGATCTGTTAGAATGAATCTCCATTGGAATTTTTCGTCAGTCTCTGTACAGTAAGATCCCTTTTTCTGCCATGCAAGCCAACTGATCACGGGCCACCGACCACGGGCGACGGATCACTGGCTTGATTGATGGTGTTCGATCCACAGTTCCGTGTTTTAGACAACACCTGGGGTTTCCAAAGCACATTCATCAAACATATATGCTTCAAAAATATCGGAAATCGGAAATATTTTGCAAAAATTATATAACATGAAATTTGTGAGTAAAATTTGCGAATGTGTGAGCATAGCTACAAAACTGATGTAGACTAAATGAAATTGAGAAATTTAAAGCTTCCCTTGTTGAACGCTTGTTTGTGTCCTACTCCGCCTCCTCTATTTGTGTCTGTGTGAATATGAAAATAACTTCTTATAAATATATTTCTATAAATTCAATTTGAAATTATTATTCAGTTTTTTTCAGTTCCCAGATAAAACGAATTTCTGTATTCTATGTGGTGCCGCAAGTAAAAAAAAATAAAATACCCGTTCCAAACCCTATGCTGCGAACACAGTAAAAACTTTGAAATACTCAGTTGGAATTCAAAAACGTTGTTTCTCATCATCTATCAAAAAGTGAAGAAGATACTTTCTGGATGAGAAATAGGATATCATGGAATTTTCGCTTCTACTCTGAAGTTTCAAGACACCTACTTTGATGATTCAAGAATGCATGATATTTTCTATAAAATTGAGTTTTTACAAATAAAGAGCAATATATGAAGCGGATATGTATGATGCGACAAGTCCCGAAAATTGTAGTATTCTATGAAAAATAATGTTTCAAGCACAGTTAGCAGCGTCAGTGGCCTTATTTACATTGTAATATAGAATAGAGAAAATATTGTTTTCATGAAAATTTTGGAATTCAAGATTTTAATGGCAATATATGGCAATATTTTAAGACCTTCTAAACATGTGTTTGGCTATTGTCTGTTGTCTGTCTGTCTGAAGTCTGTGGTCGATTTCTTGTGTGCACAATAACATACACAAATGTTAATGGATTTTTAGGAACTTTATATCCGTCTGTCTTATTAAAAAATCTAGAACCACATAGAATTATATTTTTAATTCGAGCGAAAACTTCGAAATATATTTAACATTTTATAATATTTTAATATGATAGCATAGGACAAAATTTGAAATAATTATGAATACATGTTTTTCTATGCTCAATGACTTCCCCTTACAAAGCCAATTAGATCCTTAAAAAATTTCATAGGAACTCTATTGATCATGAAAATTATATTTTCTTTCGCTCAAATATTCAGATCCATGGAATGTATATTCTTGGCAGAAAGAATAGATAAGCGTACTAAACTATATTTTAATTAATTTCAGTATAAACTAGCAGCATACCCGTTGTTCGTACTTAACATGCAATGTAATGAAACCTAAAATTGACAATCGTGTGCAAATTCCAATAGTATTCTAAATGACATATTTATTCAAAACATTCTATTAAAATATTTAAATTACGCTCCTAAAAAGAAGTTTAAGAATCTCTGTTCTCGCTACACATTATTATCTTCCCAGGGCGATCTGAAGAATAAAACATTCTGGTCCCGTTTCGAAACATATTTACAGAAATATGAAATTGAATAAGTATATGCCAAAATAAAAGTGTTAAAATTGTATTATAAATATACCCGTACTACGTATATCCTCGTGGATTAGAAGATATACCTGTACTATTTATATTTTCGTAGATAAGAAGATTATAGTCATGTATTAGAAGATATACCCGTAATACATTATATGTGTTTGAAAAATCTTTCAACAAAATAAAACAGATGAGGTAAGAATTTAAGTATATCAGTAATGCCCGTAATCATTAAACACAGAAGCCATTATGGATATAATTCAGTTGAAAATATAATTCCAATCAAATTCATTTATATAAATGTCTTTATTATTTAATTCAGAAAATATTTATTAAAAACAGTCTGAACGTTGAATTTAAATATTAGAATTAAGATTGGACATAAACACATTGGATTACAACATGATATTTTTTTTAATATGAACTTATTGGGTTTAATTCCGTTGCTTAACAACATAATATCATTTTTCCTTCAAATAATCTTGCAGAACAAATATTATCTGCATAATGTTATCTCAATGGAAAGGTCAATATTATGTTTATAACACTTTTCAACATAGTAAAAAAGTCCATTTCCTGTCTGGCCGTTCGTACGATAACTGCAGTACAAATGACTTTATCAAAATGAAATTTTAGTATGTAAATGGTTTAATTCCGTTGCTTAACAACATAATATCATTTTTCCTTCAAATAATCTTGCAGAACAAATATTATCTGCATAATGTTATCTCAATGGAAGGGTCAATATTATGTTTATAACACTTTTCAACATAGTAAAAAAGTCCATTTCCTGTCTGGCCGTTCGTACGATAACTGCAGTACAAATGACTTTATCAAAATGAAATTTTAGTATGTTGTTGAGACGGTCTTTGAGACATATTGGAATGTAAACGAATAATATCACCTAATTAGTTTTGGATTGAACCTGGATTTAAAAAGTGAAATACAATGAACCCTATTGAACCTAATTTTTCAAACATTTTTAAGCAACTTTAAAATTCACAATGTGTTTCGAAAATTTCAGGAAACATTAAAATTATCCCATAAAATATATATATAAAAAAATTCAGCAAAATATGCTTGGTGGATTTTTAAATAAAAATTAAAATAGTAATGATACCCATACTATATGAAGAGATCATTTGACCCACTTCAAAATAAATTTTTTCAGTATTTTTTTCATAGTATAAAAATCGTGATTTTCAAATTTCTTTTAAATTTATATTTAGTGTTGCATTCGTCCTAAAACTGCATTATTTTGGCGTATTTTCTGTACATCTATATTCTGAGCCAACGCAATTGTAATATTTTTGAGTTTAAATTATCATCAAGCATTGATTATTTCTACAAGCCTACTTTTAATGGATGCAGAATCTAAACACGTGATTGTAAGATGAGTTGCATAGAAATTGCGGAATTTTTTATAGCAAAATTATTTAGCTCTGGAGTCTGAAATAAAAGTGATATGAATGACATATGTATCGCTTTTACATAGAGACCCTGACGATTTATATTTCGATGACTTCATTTGAATAAAGTTCATTTTTTCGATGAAGTTTTAAGATTTCAAATATAATAAAGTATTTTAGTACTGTGATAATTAAAAATATATCAGCACTGAATGCATCGCATTTTAGAGATATTTAAATAAAATTGCATTTCAGTTAGAACGTGTTCCATAATCAATGTTTTATGCATGATTGACTTGTTTCTTAATATCTTAATAACCCCTGGCCCTAGAAACTTAAAACATGGACTGAATTTTAAGAGGAGGTATTCCAAGTCTACCCCGAAAATTTGATCCAATTCGGTGCAGTCGTCGTTCCCACTTGAGGATGAAACAAACACACACACAAATAAATAGACAAATTTTCAATTTAATTTACATAGATTGATCATAATAATGCTATGTTTGCTAAAATATCTTAAGTTCATTGAATCAATTAGTGTGGCAAAATAACTACCCTATTAATCGGGTAAACATCTTAGTTTTGATCCAACTATATGCTACTCACTGGTATTTCATATGCTGGCACCAGAGAGAAAACAGAGTTATAAATCCCCATATTTGAGTATAATAAAAACTTTGAGATACTCAGTTTGAATTCAAAAACATTGTTTCGCAGCATCTATCAAAAAGTGAAGAAAATACTTTTATGATGATAAATGGGATAGCGGTATGTTTTCTACTTCAGGGAAGTTTTAAGACATCTATTTTGACGATACGGGAAATATATTGTATTGTACTCAAGTTTTTTATGTAATGAAGTGTGTTTTTTTGTGTGAAAAGAATATATATATATATATTTTTTTTTAATTTTACTTTTCCTTACTATATTATTATTTTTTTAACAGTTATTGTTATACTATTATTTATTCGAAAGTTTATGAATTCGAGATGCTGGCGGGTAAGCTCATTTTAAGACCTCCTGAACACATTTCGAACATTTTTGGAAATATGTATATATGTGTGTGTGGCGTGTGTATGAGTACATGTGTGTATGTCTGTAAGATGTGGACGCAATAAATCAAAAATGAACTACACACAATTGATTTATTAATTGCTACTGCTACACAACTTTATGTATAGCTACACTATATGAATGAGAGCAAGTTCCAGCCATTCATCGCGAAACAAGTAGGCAATCAACCTCTACCTCTGAACCAAAATATTAACATTTAAAAAAATATTGTCTGCATTCACATCTACACAATATACGTAGTATACTACTGGAATTTTGGCTAAATTGTTATATCGGTCTCCGAGATTACGAAGAGATATTCATTTATTGATTTTGAAAAAATCTAGATATTATATATATATATATATATATATATATACGAGGGTCACACTAAAATTTTTACGTTTCAGCGGTTTTCGAGATTACGGATGGTCATCTATTTTGGCAAAGTCTACTTTTATAGCTAAAGTATATATTTTATGGGTATATTTTATGGGTTCACGTCTATATTGCATTAAACTTACCAACCAAATAAGGTTCAAATTGCTTTTGGTTTTCGAGATAGCAAAGAGCCAAAGATTTGATTTCATCCTCCCACACAATTACTCCCAACGATACATACTCCCCTCAATCCAAAATTACTCCCAACGATACATACTAGAAATGCCGGGCATATTCCAGAAAGTTCGGTTGTGCATGCAACGTCGTTGTGAGGCATGTATTCTAGCAAATGGTAGACATTTCGAGCACCTCTTGTAAGTCTGTACAAACGATGCACAAATAAATGTTTTTTTTCTTACAACTTTTTTGTTATGTTTTCTTTCCATCATCTAATCGGGCTTATGTTGCCCTACTAGATGACGTCTGCGCCCATGCTTTCCTATGTGAAATAGTCTTCTTTTCCTATTCCCTACCTCCCCACCAAATATTGATGATGAATTCAGATACACCATGTATAGCTTAATTATGAAACGTTATTTTTTTTCAAAATAATCGTCCAATCGTAATCTGAAAAACTGCTAAAGCGATTTGACTAAAATTTGATGCATAGTGGGGAGGTAGAGTGGGGAGGTAGGGTATAGGAAAAGAAGACTATTTCACATATCATACTTCATATATTGTCACTATGTGAACACAGAAACAATCCTCAAAAGTATGTAGTTTAGTTTTAAAATGAGTTCGTAATTTTAGAAGCCGCTGAAGCGATTACAACCAAATCTTTTTCGAATATTGCATATATTCTGTACGTGTGAATACAAAAGAGAAAAATAACAAAAATGTTTATGGTTTAACTCAAAGGCTCAATACCTTGCTATTTCACGTGAAAAGTCTCCGAAGTGCTTAGGAAATTGCTTGGAAAACAATAATTACCGTAAAAGCGAATACCGAAGTGAATATCGTATATAGTTTAACGGGAAAATGCCTAATTTTTACAACTATGGATAATGGCATAAAATAGTTTATATTAACACAGTTAAGTCAAATGCATCCATTGGTGTAAATATACTGTTGGTATGAAAAACGAAAATTTTTAAATGTCGTTAAAAATTGGAAAAAATTGGAATATAATGTATAAATAATTTCATTCTGAAAATGATCGTGATACAGAAAGGACTAAGCTCTGTGGAATAGAAATGTATGAGAAATTTACGTGTTCCAACTCCAAATATTTTTATCGTTGTGTATTTATAACAGAAGCATTTGTAGAATTGATAACTTCCAGAAATATTGCTTTAAGAAACAGACTTTTATTGCTCGCTTATGATGGATATAGGTAGTTCCCCAGGTCTTATTGAAACATTATTTGAATCAAGTGCATTTACAGCTTCTATGAGCTTCTTTGCAGCTAAACATTTAATACCGTATATTATTTTTACTCTTTAAAAGCTTATGAACACATTTATTTCAAATGTTTTACCTCCTCTAAAATGCATGTTAATACATTTTTAACTATTTACTGCATTAATAATAAAAACTACTATATCCATTTTATATAAATTTAGTAATGATTTCAACAACAACAAACATTATAACGTTCTCACGCGTAGTATTAAAGAAGCGTTGCTTTCACGACAATTTTGTATTTCGAGATTTTGATGCCAATGTATGTTTTAAGACATCTTAAACACTTTTTGACTATGGTTAGAGTGGTATATGTCTGTCTGTTTGATGTCTGTAGTCGATTTCTTGCGTGCACAGTTACAGTTACAAATATCAATGGGTTTTCACAAAACTTTATATCCGTCTTTGTTATAAAAATATCTAGAACTAGATAGCATATTTTATTTTTTAAATTTCAGCGAAAACTTCGAAATTTTATATTTTTTTCACATAGCAGCATAGGACAAAATATGACATATTCAAGCATAAAAGGGATTATTTATAGCTCAGTGATCACAAGACTTAATATTTACAATCGATGTTGGGGAAAACAGTCACAATGCAATGTTTTTGGATCGTGTCGTCATTAGCCCCCGTCGTCATTAGTTATGGTACACCCCCAGGGTTACATTTTACATTGCCAAGTATGGTATTAATCGAATGATTTTTTGAAGCATTTTAAAGTGAAGGGAAATCGCTTTAGTTGTAAAAACATGGACCCACAATACCGATTTTTCAAATTTTTACTTTCCCTGCAATACAGGGTAATGTATAGGGGAAATATTGGATTCATGTCGAAAATAGCAACTGGAGTTTTCGACGGATCTTCACGATTTGGGACCAGGAACACTAAAATACAATTTTCAGCGTGACGTCTATGAGTGTGTGTCTGAGCAATGTATGTATTCACTCTAAATCAAAACTAATGGACCGAATTTTATAAAATTTGGCAGGTAAGTCACATATATGTGATCCTGGTACTGATTAGTTTTAGGTTTTTTGCGAAATGACCCGCAAAAGTTGCCTGTATCCACTATAGTTGAAAAACTAATTGATCAAGTTTTACAAAATTTGGTTGATAAGTCACTTGTGGGTCACTCTGGTGTTGATTATATTTTGGTATGATTCGGAAAAAAATAACCTGCCTTTTCTTGCGAAATGACCAGTAAAAATCGTCAAAATCTAAAATAATAAACTACGTATGCTCAAATATATCACGTAAATGCTTGTTTTATGCGCAGTTTTTGACGACGAAATGAATAAGCCCAATCCCATTTCACCGTTCTCGATATATTTTAGTTTTTTCGCATTTTCGCTACGCCACCTTTTGAAAACAAATAAGTCCAGTAACCAAATGAGAACGAAAATTGAATTAAAAATGCCAATTCAGTATCATTTTAGGTAATTATGGACGTTATTTTGTGCAATTAAACTCAGTATAATGAATTTTTGAAGAAATAAAGAGAACGTGAATATGAGTCTGCAGAGAAAGTCATGTGCTGCCCACATCAGATTCTTATTTCTGAAATGTGAAAAAATAATTAATTATGGTATGAGAAAGTCCAGTCCAGCCCCACTCTAGTTAATTTTTAAAAGCAGATTGATCAATTTTAAGTAAGCTTTAAGTAGTAAACGAGTTATTAGTTTAAATCACTTATTCATAGTAATTTTTTATTAAACCTATTTGATGCTCAGTTTTAAAGAAATATCTGCCTAAAGTAACATTTTATATAATTGGTGTATTTTATAGACTGAAAATACATTAAGTCACTAGTAAAGACACATTAAAATTTTTAATCTGTAGACTATATAATTTTATTTAATTTTAATCAAACAGCTACGCCCATATACTTGAACATTGTAATCGTGACGCTAAAACTTTAAATACTATATAGCTGGATATGCTGTCCCAAAAGTTGCTACTTATCAGTTAAGGTTAGGATATTTAAAATGCTAAACTTTTTGAGTTTTCTTTTACGATTCTTATTTTATTACTATTATTTTGTTTAATGGTCAGGCACTTGATATTCCATCATTCACAGTCATTTAGCTGTCACGTGACGTTGCCCCAGCGCACCAGAGGGGGAAAGGTGTGGAACACACGTCGTCCAACAATACAACATATCTGCCCGTAGGTGGGACTCAAACTCACAACCCGGTAGTCGGACGATCAAGAGGAAATGCTTGCCTTGACCGCTCAGCCACCGCTTCTACTATTATATGCTGTATCAATGGAAAGTCGGCCCTCTTCGCCGTGAAGTCGTCAAGAAATTTAAAATCATTGCTTCTTTAAAATCAGGATCGGGCTGCCATTTATAATTTATTCTTGACTAGATTAGACTTGTAAGAAAGCCAGATCTTTGAGCATTCAAAAAATGTAAATTATTAGTCGAAAATCTCTAAACTTTTTCCGATGAGAGGATTTAAAACGAAAGTTCATTTTTTTGAGCCGAAAGTGACTTTTGTTTTAAAACCTTTAAAAAATATTAGAATGTGTACCTGAGATTTGAAATTAATATATTTTTACTCGCAACTGAGTGCTCTTTCGTGTTGTATGATTTGTTTTTTTCTACGACATTTCGATGGTGGAGACAAAAGGGGAAAAATAGGAAAAAACTGTCGAAATCGCATAAAACATTAAATAACAGAAAATTTAATTCATATTTTAACAAGAAAGATCAATCATGCTTAAGGCATTGATTATGAAACACTTTCCAACTTCAATGCAATTTTATTTAAACACTTCTAAAATGGAATACATTCCTCGGTAATATTTTAA
>OX578146.1:82613278-82653278 GCA_951213105.1 Amaurobius ferox | reverse complement strand
TTTTTTGGCGTTGATCTAGACAAATATATATTTAAAATGTCAGGTAAATCCCACTGCCCTTTTGAAGCCTTCAAGAGCTCGAAAGTACAAATCACTAGGCATGTAAAACATTTGATCCAACACTTTCCTATTCCAATATATAAGCATAATTAATAAGAAATCATTAAAGAAATCAAGTTACTACAAGACAAATTTGTAATCACGTATGTTGATAAGGCATCCAGTAATTATGCGTTTATTTGCAAAAAATTTTATTCGGACGAACTTAAATTGCAACTCAGTACCATTTTTTCTTTAACTCCTTTATACACTCATATCAATGTTATAAGTAAACAAATAATAGCTTACTACAAACTTCTTAAACAAAAATACAATCTCAATTTTCCTTACTTGGTACTCATACCTAAATTCCATAAAGCACCTATTTCTTATAGAACAGTCACTATAGGATTTAATTCATATACCAATGCAGCTGACACAGACAACTTTTAATCATACTCAATCAAATTTATGATTATTTTACTACACAAAAAACACATATAATCAAAAATAGCACAGAACTAATTAATAGAATAAAACTAATCCCTTACATACATGATGTAAAAACTTTAGATTTCAAAGACCTATTTAATAATATAGGCATTCATTATTTATGTAAAGTCATACTACTTTTATATGAACAATTCACTGAAGCAAAAAAAAATATATCATTTCCAAAATTCAAAACTTTATTAAAATTCATTTTGTTCAAGCAGTATATAGTTCATGGAAAATGCATATACAAATTAAATAAGGGAATACCACAAGGAGGTAAATTATCCTCCATACTGACCTACCTTTATCTACATTTTTACGAAATTCAGAACCCTTTCAACAGACATATAATGTACAGATATATTGATGAACTTATTATTATTGGAATTACTAATGAGGCCAATGAATTAAGTTTTGATTTCTATCCACCTAATCTACAACTCATTGAAAATGTATATACACATCCTACTGGATCAATTCTCTAGACGTTAGTTTAACAATTAAAAATGCAAATACAATAAAATTTAAAATCTATGACAAAACAGAAACTTATAATTTCAAAGTAAATAAACTTCAACATTTCTCTTCCAATCTTTCCAAATCTGTATTTAGAAAATATTATTAATAACCAATTATTAAGAATCAAAATGTTAAGCACACCTTGTTACTACAAAGAACATCTTCATAAATTTATCAACACCGTCATCAATAATAACTACTCGCCCAACCTTATTTTTTCTTTTATTAAAACACATTTTAATTTTAAATTCAAAAACTTGCATTAATTACAGCAACATATTGACAGATCATATTCTAGCAGTTCTAAATAATTCATCATATCCATGTCTTCTTCTAACAGTTAAACAATTCGTATAATTCACTTTAACCTGCTTTGCGAACACTGCTTAGTCAGTAACTAAAAATTCCCTGTAACCTCTTCTGAGATGATTGGTAATACGCATGGTTTTTCAGAAGTACCACAGTACAAGGGGTAGATATATTTTCATTATATTTTCATTATATTCTTTTGATATTACTTTATATTACTTTGTATCCTCATTTCAATAATTAGGCACAATCTGGTATAAGAAATTATTTTATATTCATGATTGATATTTTTGTGTATTTGATCCACTTTGTATTTTCTTCTACGTCGGGTCATGTACATTATTTCTGTAATAAATTTTCCAGTTGTGTACACAGAAACGTAGAATCAGCATTAATGAAACATGAATGGCCCTTGATAACGTACATGGTTTCAGAAATGCTTTGCATATTCATTTTAACCCTTTATTCACTATATTCCATTTATTCAATTTCCAAACTTCTTGGGAGCTACAAAAGGCCTAGCTTATTGTGCTACACTTGGTTTCTGATTTGCAATTTTTCACCTTTATCTTCAGTTTACAAGCAATTTTGGTATTTCTCGGGTATATATTACAAATAATCATAAAACTATTCAATTATATATATATATATATATATACACAGGGTGTCCCAAAATCTTTGACGATCGGTTTTCATTCTTTAAATATTGATCTTAAATATATATATAATAATTATAAAGTTACGTAAAAAAGATACATAATTTTATGGAATCGATATATATTTTCAAGAGATTAAATTTGAAGAAATAAAAAATTTAAATTTTTATTCGGCGTCCGTATAAAAACATTTCCAATGAGTAAAATGTGTGCCATACACTTATCAGGTGATATACAGAATTGCAACATTTCATAATAAAAGTCACAGAAATATATTTAAAGAAAGTTGGTGTGAGATTAATCACAAATTAATATGTAAATGTTCGCAGCAACAGTGCAAATGACGCAACACAGAAATGCATCATAGGCAAATAATATCTGCCTCTTATACGTGGAACGTTTTAATTTGTCTACGAGATGACGTTGCATGTCCGTGGAACTAACTTCAATGTATTTTGCAGAGGCATGACCTTGGCAGAAGAGGATCGAATGAATTTTTCCATTTGGAGCGGTGAAACATCATTTTGTAATATAAACAGACAGAGCAATTCTCGTAGCATCACCGATTTTATAATTGAGTTTCGGTTTTTATTTTTAGTTCAGCGTTATGATTTCGTTGGTGAGTCATAAGAATATAAGAGAGAATTTTTTTTTGTGTTTTAGAGGCAGCGAAATTATTCGTTTATTTCGGATAAAAGAAGGGGAGCAACTAACGAGTATTTTGTATTCAGATTTGTATGAAAAATATACATCAAATAGAAAATAAATATTTCTTTTATTCCTGAAAAAAGTAGATTTCTGTGTTGAATAGGTGATTTTTAGTGAATTTTTTTTTAGAGTTAGGCTTAGCGCAAAAAATGTGTCGTCCTTTGGGACCAGTTCAGAAGCGAAGCGCTCCGTCTTTTGGGCCGCGACAGCTCCGGAATGCCGGCGTCGCGAAAGGGTTAATGGATCTTTGGCATAGGATGGAAAACATTTCGAACAAGCTTTATAATCTTTGTGTAAAGTTATTACTTCTACATAGTGTAGATACTTTTGTACCAATAAATAGGAAAATTTTTATATATTTATGTAATTATTGTTTTCTTTCGTAATTTGTGTATGACCCCTGAAACGCAATCTGCCGACATGATTTTTCCCGTCTGAGAACCCATGTCGATGCATCGAAAAGTGGTTGAAATCAGCATTTTTGTCTTTTCATATCTCTGGAACTTTTATGATAAAATGCTGAAATTGTGTACATCACCTTATTAGTGTATGGGGCACATTTCACTCATTGAAAATATTTTTGACCGTATAAAAATTTAAATTTTGTATTTCTTAAAATTTAATTCCCAAGAAAATTTTAATCAAATTCATAAAATTTTCTACCCTTTTTTACGCAACTTTGTAATTGATTATATATGTCTAATATCAATAGTTAAGGAATAAAAGCCGAGGTCAATGTTTTTGGGACACCATATGTATAAATATATATATATATATATATATATATATATATATATATATATATATATATATATATATATATATATATATATATATATATATATTTATATATATATATATATATATATATATATATATATATATATATATATATATATTTATATATATATATATATATATATATATATATATATATATATATATAATAGAATGTTCTTTAATACGAAGCGTACAAAAGGAATTAGGATAGTGTGCAGAAATGAATAGTTAGATATACTAAACTTATCTGAGTAAGAATGTAAAAGAATGGAAGAGGTAACTCATAATACACTATCTTAAAAAAATTTTATGCCTACAGCATTCAATGAAATAAAATGAAATTCAACAATAAAGAGGAAATTACAATACATATTACAGTTCAGAAAGCTAAAGATAATAAAAACATGTCAACGATTTTAATAGTTTTATATATATATATATATATTTATTTATTTACCGACCTCTCTCAAAGAGTTCTTATGAATACCTAAAGTCATAGAAGTGGCTTTCTTGCATAAATGCATAATGCAATATTACGTACAAGATCGAGTGGAAACATTACTCATTCAGTTTGCGAACACAATGTTGGCCAGGGTTCATCGCTATTTGACTTTTAATTCATATCCTTCACTGTTTTCGCTGTCAATTAAACATGATGTGGAATTGGTTCGGGTACCATGTATAACAAACTGTTTATGCAATCCTAATTGATTTTATGTTAAAGCATGCAATATTCATAAAGCTTGGCTCAACTTTTAATTACAAACATGGCGGAGGATTGGTGAAAGAATTCGTTAATGCTGGCCTGAGAGATATTAAATCAAGGTATGTGAATGGGAATATATTGTGCTGGTATTGTATACTTTTTTATTGTAAACGTTTTATATAAATTTGTGTATGTATAACGTAAAATTTCGTGTAAAAATATGTGTGTATAACGTGAGTTTATTTATTTACCAATTAACAGCTTCAGTTTAGTTTTTAATGTCCAATAATGTTCAATAAGAGTAAGAATCTAACTGGTATGATAAAACTAGCAGTTGGAGATTAACTTGAGCTAAAAATATCAGGAGGCTGTCAGTCAGATTGTCATTTGCACGTTAATCATCATTTCACTTGATACTTTCTTGTCATAGTGATTTACATAATACTGACTTACGATAATGAATTTTACGATACGAAAACAATACTGACGTCTCATACTGACTTTAATGGTACAGGCTTATACTGACTTTCATGTTACTGGCTAATGATACTGACTTTAATGGTATGGACTTTCATGTTACTGACTAATGATACTGACTTTAATGGTATGGACTTTCATGTAACTGACTAATGATAATGACTTTAATGGTATGGACTTTCATGTTACTGACTTATGATTCTGAAATTCAGGATACTTATGACTTGTTTTACTGACTCTCATATTACTGACCTTCATGATAATAGATTATAGATGTACATAATATGTACAGTTTCCAAGATTTTGCAATCAAATCTTTGATCCAATGGTGTTTATACGGAGCTAGATATGTTATGAATAAAAAATTGAGAAATTGTTTTGCCTTCATAAATGTACATTTAAATAAATGTTGAAATAATTGATATTTGAAACTAGATTTTAAATTAGAAAATTTTCGAACGTGATTTAAAAAAAATCTGATGTGGGCAGCACATGACTTTCCTTATATAATGCAAAGAATTTAATACTTTTACAGTTAAAAAAAAGTTATTCTTATAGTAGATACTTATATGCTTTCCAAGATATTGAATTTTCTTCAATTAGTCGCCATTTTCATTGATTTAGCGTCATTTTTATCCATTTGGCGAGATTTTTGTTAATTTGCCAACAATTTAAAATGTCGCCAAGTTGGCAACATTCCGCCAAATTCGTCGCCAAAATCTCTCCAAGCGTTATGGACGGAGAAATAAGTTATTCTTACAGCAGATAAATGACTATTGGCGTTCCAATACAAAAGTATTACTCAAAGTATCTTTTTTCATGAATAGAACAAGTTAGATTCACGAGAATGATGTCACCCAATTTATCGCATGGTATTACAAATTGAAAGTGAACATGTTCCTAAATAGAAAATATTTTTTTCCTATTTTATATGACTTTTTGATAATTATTTTGAAAAATGTGCAATATCTCGAGAACGGTTCATGTTAGCGTTCTAAAATTTATGTCAATCGTTTTCTAATGAAAAACTATATAAGAAATGTCTATTTGCGTAATTTTATTAGCGGTTTTGATTTTTTGACGATTTTTTCAAAATTTCACTCGAAAATTTAGGAGGGTTCTGACCATTCGATTGCGTATAAAAACAATAGGCTTCCAGTGTTTACGGATTGTGATTTTTGTTCCAAATTTTGTTCGAATCGATCCATTCGTTCGTTAGTTATCGTCTCCCCAGGCTCACTGACACACACACACACACACATACTTTCACACACACACACACACACACACATCACTTCAAAAATGTTATTTCGTGATCAGGGATGCTTGAAACGTGCTCTTCCATCAAAAATTCGAATTTTCGACCCCGTCACAATATTTTCATTATTGATTATGTATATAAGGAAAGTAATAATATATTATATAACAAACCAAACTCATCACAACATTGCACTTGGTGTGTTCTGCAGCAACGTCGAAATATGATGTTATTTGATATAAATTTCTGAAGTTCAGTGAAATTTAGAAATATTGGAAAATAAAATTTTATTAAATATATTTAAACATTAATTTTAAACCTTATTTTTTACATATCAGGTTTTGACTCACAATATTGAAATCAAAACCTTCTCAAGAATTTTGTCACATGGAATATTTGATCTATTAGTGGTAACAATATTACTTAACAGCAATATTGCTTTATTTCGCAACCTCTTTACTTCGTATGTGGCAATATAAAACATCATAAGAATATTAATATCTCACGTAATTTCTTAAGTAATGTTTTACGACTTCTGCGTAATTGTTACTTTTTTTATATACATAATGTATAAGTGAAGTATTGTGACGGGGTCGAAAATTTGAATCCGAGTTTTCGACGGGAGAGCACGTTTCAAGCATCCCTGATCACGAATTGAACATTTTTTAATCGATGTCTCTGTGTGTGTGTGTGTGTGAAGACGATAACTGACGAACGAATGGACCGATTCGAACCAAATTTGGTACAAAAATCACAATTCATAAACACTGGACTCCTATTGTTTTTATTCGCAATCAAATTTTCAGAACCCCCCTAAATTTTCGAGTAAAATTTTGAAAAAATCGTCAAAAAATCAAAACCGCTAATAAATTTACGCAAATAGACATTTTTTATGTAATTTTTTATTAGAAAACGATTGACATAAATTTTAGAATGCTAACATGAACCGTTCTTGAGATATTACACATTTTTCAAAAAAATTATCAAAAAGTCATATAAAATAAAAAAAAATATTTCCTATTGAGAAACATGTTCACTTTTCATATGTAATACAATACGATAAATTGGATGACACCATTCTCGTGGATCTAGCTCGTTCCATTCATGAAAAAAGTTGCTTTGAGTAATACTTTTTTATTTGAACGCCAATAGTCATTTATCTGCTCTAAGAATAAGTCCATAACGCTTGGCGAGATTTTGGCGACAAATTTGGCGGAATGTCGCCAACTTGGCGACATTTTGACATGTTGCGAAATTAACGAAAATCTCGCCAAATAGATAAAAATGGCGCTAAATCAATGAAAATGACGACCAATTGTCGAAAAATCAATATCTTGGAAAGAATAATAGTATCTACTATAAGAAAAACCTATTTTTTTAATGTAAAAGTTGTAAATTCATTTTATTATATAAGGAAAGTCAAGTGTTGCGGACATCATATTTTTACTTTCCTTATATACATAACGTATAAGGAAAGTATTGTGACGGGGTCGAAAATTCGAATTCGAGTTTTCGACGGGAGAGCACGTTTCAAGCATCCCTGATCACGAATCAAACATTTTTGAAGTGATGTCTGTATGTGTGTGTGTGTGTGTGTGTGTGTGTGTGTGTGTGTGTGTGTGTGTATGTGTGTGTGTGAAAGTATGTGTGTATGTGTGTGTGTATGTGTGTGTGTGTCAGTGGGTCTGTGGAGACGATAACTGAAGAACGAATGGACCAATTCGAACCAAATTTGGTACAAAAATCACAATCTGTAAACACTGGAAGTCTATTGTTTTATACGCAATCGAATGTTCAGAACCCCCCTAAATTTTCGAATGAAATTTTGAAAAAATTGTCAAAAAAACAAAACCAATATTAAAGTTACGCAAATAGACATTTCTTATGTAATTTTTCATTAGAAAACGATTGACATAAATTTTAGAACTCTAACGTGAACCGTTCTCGAGATATTGCACATTTTTCAAAAAAATTATCAAAAAGTCATATAAAATAGAAAAAAAAATATTTCCTATTGAGAAACATGTTCACTTTTCATATATAATATCATGCGATAAATTGGGTGACATCATTCTCGTGGATCTAGCTCGTTCCATTCATGAAAAAAGATACTTTGAGTAGTACTTTTGCATTTGAACGCCAATTTATCTGCTGTAAGAACAACTTATTTCTTCGTCCATAACGCTTGGCGAGATTTTGGCGACGAAATTGGCGGAATGTCGCCAACTTGGCGACTTTTTGAAATGTTGCCAAATTAACGAAAATCTCGCCAAATGGATAAAAATGACGCTAAATCAATGAAAATGACGACTTATTGTCGAAAATTCAATATGTTGGAAAGGATATTAGTATCTACTAGAAGAAAAACCTATTTATTTTACTCTAAAAGTAGTAAATTCATTTCATTATATAAGGAAAGTCATGTGTTGCCCACATCAGATTTTATATGTATGTGCCCAATATTTCAAATGAAATACTAAAATCGTCAAAAACAATTTATCTCCAATGTTTCAAATGTTACAAATTGCATGACACCTAAAATTGGCATCGAAAATTTATTTCCTCACAGGAAGTCTTGCTAATTGCCGAGTTCTAGAAAAGAGAAGAATGCCGGAGCAATTACGTAATTTTATAATCCGAGAGAATATTAATGATATGAGGTTAGTGATCGTGATTAGCTTAAAGAATTCTTTATGATTAATTCTTTATGATTAATTATCACGGCAAACAAAGAATTTTAAAGTTTCAAATACTTGAATCACTTCCAGAAAAGTGCAAATATAGAACTCGCTTTATTGTCTGAAATCATTTATCAGTCTTTAAGCGTGCTTTTGAGAGGAGAATTATAAGGGAAATGTCTCAAATAGCAGTTCACCTTTCGGGTTAAAATATGCAAGAATTCACGAAATGGATTTGGAATGCTTAATTATGAAAATATATTTTTAATTAAAATCATTTAATTAAAGTATCTATAGTTAAATAGGTGAACGGTAATTTTACATACTTCTTAAGGGAATTCGCCATAACTATACTACATAAATAAGAGTAATTGAAAATGTTTATAATTTAATGTTTTGTCCAGTTGTGTATTGATATGTTTCTATCAATATAGTTGCATATGGCATATACATATATAATTAAGATATTTTAATTTATAAATTTCTTAATTAAATGAGTAAGAGATACTGTGAAAATGCAATTTATATTATTTTCTAAATCTGTGTTGACTTTTTAAAACTATTATTGTTTTCGAGTAATCATCTAAAGTTGAAGAATCTAAATCAATCATCTAATCATCTAAAGTATTGCTTCCGAGCAATCCTGGAAAGTTGATGAAGACTGGTAATTTCAAGGTTGTAGTGCTTATATCTCATAAACAAAAAGTGTGAACTATGAACAATAAGCTAAATTTTGTATTTTTTACAGGTCTATGAGTATACTTAATTAGATTTAGAATTGAGCTGTTAATTTTCGAAACACAGTTGTTATAATTTTGATTTATTGGTTTTTTAACATGAGTGCTCCTATAGGTGGGAAAGTTATAATATTTAAAATGTCACAGATGATGCAGTTTAATATATTTATTTACCCCTTAGGGAAATACCCTTAGGGAATTATTTACCCCTTGCTGCAAAAGCACCAGATATTTTGTTTTCTTTGAAAACATTAGGAAGCTAAATTAACTTTGAGATTTTGATGACGCTTAATGATTGATGAGATTTGGACAAAATAGATCCCATGTCTATGCAGATTACTGGCACATAAAATCTGTGGGTCCGAAAGTCCTTCTGAGAGGGTGGTGATAGGGTAAGGAGCGCACGTCCCCTGTAGGCAGTGTTGTTGTTGTTGAGACCAAGATCGTTCGACCTACCAGAAAGGTGTAAGGTGACTGTTTGGACGGCCAGGAAGTGCCATCCAATCTAGACCGGAATCCAGAGGGGGAGACATCCACAGGGACCTTACCCTACTACCCCTACCACCAACCTCTCAGAAGGATATACGGACCCACAAGTTTAACGCGATCGTACTCCGTATGAACACGGCGGCAGTTGTGGCAGCACGCAAATCCAGCGTGCAAACCACCGGGCTACCGCGCCCGAAATGTGCCATCAGCATGCGGTGTTCCCAGGTGGTCACTCACCCAAGTACTAACCGCGCCCGATGCTGCTCGGTTTCGGTGATCTAACGAGAACCTGTTTTTCAGCGAGGTAGGGCCGTTGGCTCACCGGTAGATAGTGTTGTTGTTGAGACCCAGACCGTCCGACCTACCAGAAAGGTGTAAGGTAACTGTTTGGACGGCCGGGAAATGCCACCCAATTTAGACCGGAACCCAGTGGGGGAGGCATCTACAATGACCGTACCCACCTACCCCTACCACCAAATTCTCGGAAGGACTTACGGACCTACATGTTTAACGTGATCGTACTCCGCATGAACCCGGAGGCAGTTGCGGCAGCGTGCAAACCACTGGGCTACCGCGCCCGAAATGTGCCAACAGCACGATGTGTTCCCAGATGGTCATCCACCCAAGTACTAACCGCGCGCAATGCTGCCTGACTTCGGTGGTCTAACGAGAACCGGTGTTTTCAGCACGGTACGACCGTTGAACACCTGTAGATAGTGTGAGAAAACTTTCAGAAACGAAAAATGCCAATTACAGAGTTGTTTAAGACACGAACTTTTATCAAACTTTAATGGAGTTTCTTCTTTTTTTATTTATTTGTGTGTGCGCGCGCGCGCGTGTGTGTGTGTGTGTGTGTTGACCGGAGATATATGTGAGACTATATTTGAAACGAGATTTAGCGGAGACAGTTTTATGTTCGTATTTACGATGTCTGTAATGTTCAACGATAGCATCAGACTTAAGGACGCCAGTTTTATGGCACCCTGACCCGAAAGGCCAGAGTTGGCAATAAACCTTGGAGGCCAAGGTGAAGCCAAGAGAGTGGTTCAAGATGTTAACTAATGTTTCAGATATCTACTCGCTTTTCCCTAAGGTTGGCCAATCGTAGCGTAAGGGAGTTACAGACCGAAGGCAAAAGAGGCGGCAACCAAAAAAAGGTTCTAGAGAATATGCAGAACTTCTACACGACGACTTCGGCGTAAGAATAGATGCAATGCAGATGCAATTTTTGAGAATGTAGAATTGAGATGCGAGGAAAATTGTTCCACAGGGATTCCACGGAAATGTCCTGACATGCAGTCGTTCCAGAAGTGTTTGAGATTCACACTTAGATGGCAGCACGACATGATCGACGAGTACGAGTGGAAATACCACACCGCGAGTTGGTTCTAGTACAATACGATCGATATTAAGTAATAGCTGGTGACAGAGTCCAAAAACAGACTTGAAGATATGTGTTCCTATCAATAATTGTTGAAGGTTATCAATGCATTTTAGGCATTTTTAATTAACTGGTCTAACATTTGCTCTCTCCAGCGCAATTAATATGACAAATTGTTGTAATTAATTTAATAAGTAATCTATGTTATTAAAACATGATTTTATTTCAAAGTTAAAATGGTGCAATGATAGTAGAATGTTAATGTATATATTCCAGTATCTCGCACTGAAGATCAATATGGTGGTTTTAAACAGCGGCACACAACCCAGTATGTTTAATGTTTAATATTTGTGAGTTTCATGATATACGATAATTTGGTCATAATTATGAATAATTCAATATGTTTAAAATCTAACATTAGTTATACTTTACACAGATATCACCGCCACAGTTAATACTAAATTGGTGATACTACCACAGCCATCCAAACAGGTACCATACACTTTCCGATAAATCAAAATAAAAGACAATAGTAGGATAGATGGAAATATACGTATTTGTGCTCGTAATCAAGCCCGTATTTATGCTCCACCAGGCAAGTTTATAGATTAACTTGCATCTAACGGCTCGTTAGACGTGTTGTATAAATTAAATTTTTATGCCACAAAGCAAGCTGGTATAATGATGTGGTATTTTGACATGAAGTCTAGGCTCAAAGTGCCCAGATGAAATCGGGAAGAACACAAAAAAGTGCAAGCTAGCTATAAACATTTATCGAGTTTGTAAAATACGAATAAGCTTACTGAATTCTTCCAAATTGGGATTCTTTACATGTGTTATTTCTTTTGTGATTATCTTTTTACAAAATGTGATTCACACAATAACTTTAGGCTCCATCGAACTGGAGACATCGCCGATTTTTTTCTCTGATAGTCTACTCAATGCAAATATAAATAAGCGTAGTTCTTTAAATAGTTAGGTGTGATGAAGCCCTGTTACTAATCCCCCCACTGTTATGATCTAAAATGATCACCTTCAAAGTCAGTCAAATCGGATCTTTTTTTCATTATTTCTTGAGCAATGCACTTGTATTGTCAAGATTTGCATTTGAATATTTCATAATTTTAGCTTTCCCTGAGTTTGCCGAGTTATCGATTTAAAGCTTTAAATATTTGCGGATCTCTTAAAAATGTGAGTGGTGGTCATAATAATTTGGCCAATAAGTGTATGACTATTTAAATTTCATGATATTCTTATCGAATTGAAACTTTCTCAATAAATATTTATAAGCTAACTATCAAAATAATTTTATCTTTGGTTCAGCATAAAATATAGTTAATTGAAAATTATGTGATCTATTAAAAAATAACATATGAAAGTTGCTAAGATAAAAAATAAAATTTATTACAGAAAACAACTTACTTGTTAAAATATGCTTCTAACATACTAGCAACATCTTTACAACGACCTGCTCTAATAATCTTTAAATCTTACATAAATACAACACCTAACATTTTTATATCGCAAGACATTCCATTAATTACTTTAGCTCCTTCGTGCTAAGTACGTTTTAAAAGAATCTCTTGTCTTTCTCCTTCGCGTAATTGATAATAATTTCCAGGAAAATTTTTTGTTCAATTGCACGAAAAGTCACATAATTTTTTTCTTTTAGCGAAAACTACACGAAAGTTATTATGTTATTAGTTCCAGTTCATTAATTTTTAGAGGCATTTTTGAAGGATATATATGTTTTTAGGTAATTACCTATTTCACGGACAGTAGTTCTCAATTATGGGGTTGGATTTTCCATCGAATTACTAAAGTGGAAATTTAGATTTCTTTTGCTGCGTGCCATTGTTAGATTATGCTTGTAAATTTTAACGCAATAAGAGACATCTTTATCACACATAACTAATGCTTAACCGTGCATTAGTTTCGGTTTCCGTAGTATTGCAGAACAACAGACGCGGAGAAATTTTTGTCATCGGTATGATCCCTTTAATCATAATCATATTTGACATTGTTTTAGTGACCACTATGGGGGGTTACATTTATTTTATATTAAAATTTATATTAAAATAATTTATTTAATTTATATTAAAATAGTATTCAGTCTCTGTCTCCTAATGTGGCATTTAATACAATTTGAATACATTGATACAATTCGATACATTTGAATTGATTAAATGTTTTTAGAGTAGTTTCTAACTTACAATTAGTGGTTTATAAAAAATGAATAATATATATATATATATATATATATATATATATATATATATATATACACGAAATTCAAAAGAAAAAGTGAATTAAGCCAACAGGAAAATATCAAATGGCCAAGGGAGATTGCGATCCCTTGATCCCGGCTATAGTATGCTATTATACCATGTAAAACACTCCTGAAACCAAAACCTTGCTGTAGCTCCCCTTTGATCATTTGAATCCTCTTGGCTTGCACAATCCCCCTTGGCCATTTGATATGTTCCTGTTGTCTTAATTCACTTTTTCTTTTGGATTTCGTATATTTACTTTTCGTGTAAGTGCATCATTGCGCCTTATCTGTTGAGCCTTTTTCATACTTTTGATTTGCTAATCTACTCAGTAATTTCCTTTTACACCTCATATATATATATATATATATATATATATATATATATATATATATATATATATATATATATATATATATATATATATATATATATATATATATATATATATATATATATATATATATATATATATATATATATATATACATACATACATACATACATACATACATATGTATATATATACATGCCATACTTTATGTGGTGGTAGTACACGCCAAACCAAACATTTTTCATTATGGTTTACCCGATTGGAAATAAAACGTGAAGGCGCCAGTGGGCGCTAATGGTGGAAACGATGAGGTGAGGTGAAAATACAAGAATGACTTAGAAGTTATAAATTTACATTTAATAAATAACAATTACAGAAATGGATGAAAAGAGCGACCGCGAACCTGAATGTATGTCTCACAGCGGCAATGGAGGAATTGGCGAACTCTCTTGAACAGACCAGATAAGTCTCGCACTTCGGCAGCATCGGCCGAAATTCTGGAGACGAGTTCCTCTTCAGATTCAAAGGGAGTATCATAGACAAGACGCTTGAGATATCCCCACAAAAAGATGATCCATAGGTCAAATGCATATCGACATTTTCCCTCTTTGTAAATTCCTCCATCGTCTGAAAGTTTGGAGCTGTGAATAACTGATGCGAACGGATAAGGCCCTACATTCGATGTTACGAAAATCTGCATAAAGCTTCTTCTTCTTCTCCAGATGAAATTTGGATACGTGGATTTCTTCTTCAACCAAAAAATAAGAATCAGAATGGCGTACTACAAGGTCTCTTCTCAACGAGTAAGTACCCTTTAACGTATTTACGTTTCATTTCCGACCCGGTAAACCCTGACGAAAAATGCTTGGTTCGGTGTGTACTGCCACCTCGTAAAGTTATATATATATATATATATATATATATATATATATATATATATATATATATATATATATATATATATATATATATATATATATATATATATATATATATATATAAACATTTTAATCTCTGGTTGTCAATCTCATATACATTTGAAGGATATATTTTAAGGATTTCTTTAGATATACTTAGCCAAGTCTTTAAGTTTTATTCTCAAACTTCAAAGTATTTTAGATGAAATACCTTATTCACTTTTAGAGAAACTTAACAAATCTTTCTCTGAACTCCTTGACAGTTTGAGGAGCTTTGAATCAAAAGGATAAAGTGCTGTTTAAAGATGTCTTAATGCCCCGAGTTATTAACGATCAACAGTGCATGAATTTGACAAGTTTCTTTGAAAGTTCTTGATAAATGAGACGCGGATGAAGGGAGGTTTACTCGGCCACACCTTTGAACTCTAAGCGAAGACACGAAGAATGAATTACTTTGGTTGTCATTACGTATTTGTGTCCGATTGTTTTTTTATGAGAGCGATAGTATTGCATTTGCGTTATAAGATAGTATATTATGGCTATATATAGAAAGATAAATAAATACATATGCTGTTTAAATTTAATCATTAAATACTGTATAAAGTGTGTATAAAGAACTTCAGAGTTTATAATTTTACATATTTAAAACATATTTTATTTTTATTTGACTATTTAATTGTTATTATTTAATATATATTATAATTATATACATATTATTTTATTAATATACAAGATATAATTATATTAGTAAGTAATAAATAGTAATTAAAAATGATCTTGACTGCGTTTTAAAACTAAAAGAATTGTTGTAAGGAATTAAAATAACAGAAAATTGTTTAATCAGTGCCATCTGTTTAAAAATCTTACTTTTTCCCTTTTGCAGATGTAATTTCTTTAATACCTATAAACAGCCTTTAAAATACGGTTAGATATATTGCTTACATACTCGTATATTATAAGTAACTTTACATATATTGTAAGTAGACCTGACATTGTTCTCCAATGTTTGTGGCAAACGTTTTTCTTACAATTGTTATTTGAAAATATTTGCTTTGAAACATCTTTTTCTCAGGATTTGCTATAGATAGTTTAGATGATGACTAAGTGTTAGGTGATGACTTAGGTGATTGCTAAAGATCACACTTCCAATCAGACTTTTCTTTTTAATTCCTGTCCAGAAAATGCCCTTGCTATTTCTCAGTATCAGTTATAGATACAGCGTAGATGATAACTGATACAGATTCAGTCTCAAATTCTGGAGGGTTAATAAATATTTACATTATTTGTCTTTTTTTCCTTTTCGGTCCAGAAAATGTTATTGAAACATCTATTTCTCAGTATTGGTTATAGATACAGCTTAGATGATCAACAGAAAATTCTAGAGTGAGTTTAAAAGTATATATATGATTTATAGTTACGGTTTTGGAGATGTCACAACCAGTTTCCGAAAATGCGTATGACTTGACAAAAAGTATACAAAACCGAAAGAAGTTCTCAATAGTTGCGTCGAATATGGCGTTTTCACATCATTTGCCCCCATATGATGTATCCTTCATAAATTTCTTGAATTGAGTATGGTATTGGGAAAACCATAGTATCAATAATGTTTTTTTTAAATCTCTTTAAGAATGAGAACACATTATGCTTTGGGGACAAATTTACCACCGGTTTATTACTTCATAATTGCAATATCCCAGTTAAGATTTCTACATAGAATTTCAAATTACCAATTATTTATGATACTGTATGGTAAATCCTTGATTTGATAAAGAGATTACATACTTCTGTTACATCTCACATATATAATTGTCTATTCTATAATTAAAAATATATGTGGATTTTTAAATTGAATGTGCATTAGAGATGAATTTATATATACAGGGCGCCCAGTGCTATCGGTGCACAATGGCTATTTCATCAACCGTTAGTCACAGAGATATACTTACAATTGCAAAAATGTTTTAAATTTTAAAATCTATTATCTTAGAAACAGTTTACAACAATAAATACATTTCTGAAAGAAATACGAAATATAAATTTTTATACGGTCCTCCGGTCCTACCAATTATATTTAGGAAAGTCATCCTCATACAATTTCATGCGAAATAAAAAAAAATCTTCCTTTTACGACTAAAATTCCCCGAATTATGAAGCATTAAACTTTATGACTTAAGTCGCTTTTCCACGCATAAAAATATCTCGTTTCAGGCTACCAACCAATTAGGGACCGTATTGCCCATTTCTCAACCCAAAACGTGCTCCAACTTTAAACAGCTATAAGTGGGTCAATTTCGGTCGTAAAAGGATGATCCTTTTTTATTTTGCAAAAAATTGTATGAGGATGATTTTCTTAAATTTAATTGGTTGGACCGGGGGACTGTATAAACCTTTATATTTGTTACTTCTTTATATATTAAGGTTTATTATGTTACTTCTATATATATATATATATATATATATATATATATATATATATAACAGATTCATATTGTCAAATGCAACATGGGAGCGATAATAAAACACCAATGACAAATTTTACCTATTCTTTAATATGTTTCAGAATATATAATTGGAAATACTCATTCACGTAATGCAATGCTTATTATCTCCCTTATTTTACAAATCTGGACTTATCAATAAATCTGCCTGTAACATTGATAGGTTAATCCCTGAATTTATGTATCAGTAATTTCTATCAGCTTCGACATGTATATCGATGCGTAAACTCCTTTCAAATATGACACCGTATTTGGAAATTTCAATACAGATGGCTACCGCTACAAACATTGTTGCATTTGAATGGTTTGCCTAATATTATTCTGGTATCCTTATCACATCTGGTAGCTTTTCGATACTCTCATTTGAAGCTGAATGTTATGAAGTTTTCAAATGTAAAAATTTAGAGTTGGGGTTAAATCATTAAACTGATATATTTTAAACGATTAAGATATTCTACACATGTGTTTAGAAAAATCTTTAACCTTCATATTACGAAGTTTAAAATTTAAAAGACTAAAAATACGGATCACGAGATATCTTTATACAAATAGTGAATAATTTCTAAATAAAAATAAATATGTTTGCAGTGGATTCGAATGATTATTTACAATTTTACCATATTATACAGATATATAGAATTTTATGTTATATTATAAAGCTTGATACCTTCATCTTTAGATGTAAGTAAATCCAGATTACAAAAGCAAAAATAAATGTTGTGGGCAGCACATGACTTTCCTTATACAATGCAATGAATTTACTACTTTTAAAGTAAAAAAATAGATTATTTTTATAGTAGTTATTTATATTTTTTCCAAGATATTGAATTTTTGCCAATGAGTCGTCATTATCCATGTCGTCATCATCAATGAGTCGTCATTGATTTAGCGTCATTTTTATCCATTTGGCGAGTTTTTTGTTAATTTCGTAACATTTAAAAAGTCACCAAGTTGGCGACATTCCACCAAATTCGTCGCCAAAATCTCGCCAAGCGTTATGGACGAAAAAATCAGTTATTCTTACAACAGATAATTGATTATTGGCGTTCAAATACGAAAGTATAACTCAATGTATATTTTTTCATGAATGGAACTAGCTAGATCCACGGCAATGATGTCACCAAATTTATCGCTTGGTATTACATATGAAAAGTAAACATGTTTCTCAATAGGAAATGATTTTTTTTATTTTATATGACTTTTTGATAATTTTTTTTAAAATGTGCGATACCTCAAGAACGGTTCCTGTTAGCGTTCTAAAATTTATGTTGATCGTTTTCAAATGAAAAATTACATAAGAAATATATATTTGCGTAACTTTGTTAGCGGTTTTGATTTTTTGACGATTTTTTCAAAATTTCATTCGAAAATTTAGGGGAGTTCTGGGCATTCGATTGCGTATAAAAACAATAGGTTTCCAGTGTTTATGAATTGTGATTTTTGTACCAAATTTCGTTTGAATCGGTCAATTCGTTCGTCAGTTATCGTCTCCACAGACTCACTGACACACACACACACACACTTTAACACGCACATACACACACACACACACATCACTTCAAGAATGTTTGATTCGTTATCAGGAATGCTTGAAACAAGCTCTCCCGTCGAAAACTCGAGTTCGAATTTTCGACCCCATGACAATATTTTCCTTATACATTATGTATATAAGGAAAGTAAAAAAATGGGCTTTGGCATTAAATAAATTCACCCAAGTTAGTTAACAATTTCGAATAATCTACATAATAATTGTGTAACAAGTTTTAATATTTCCAAACCTTCATAATCCTTTCAGACCTATCAGACTGAAACGTGGCATGTTCATAATATCGAATCAGGGGCAAAATTTAGCACAGTTCTTTAGAGCTTCTAGACGACCTTTCCAGGCAGTCCTGAAGACCTCGTTTACCTCGTTATTAAGACAAAATCCTTGTTGATTTACAGAGCATTGTCTACCTACGGAATAAACTCCAATGGATTTGAAATTTTGATTTTCGCCCGGGTATTGGCAAATTAAGATCAAAAACTCATTCCAGAGGGCCCAGATGTCCCATCAAACTAAAAGACTATAATAACTTTCTTAATTATAGTATCGAGTGCGTGTTAGAACGTAATTAGGTCAATTTTCGATTGAAATGGATTTTTTTCATGATAAATGCCAAAGATTGTGAAGCGAAATAAAACGTATTAAAAATGTTATAACTTATTTCTTTATCAGTTTCCATCCTTAGGATGCGCTTAAATACAAGGAAATAATGCGCCTAAAGATTGAAACAGGACAAAATATTTTCTTAATTATGGCATCGAGCATGATTTGGAACCTACTTGGGTCAATTTTCGATTGAAATGAGTTTATTTTCATGTTAAATGCTAAAGCTTGTAAAGCGAATTAAAACGTATTAAAAATCTTGCAACTTATTTCATTATCAGTTTCCTTCTCACAGATACGCTTAAATACGGGTAAATAAAAATCATCTGAGGGCAGCACATGACTTTCCTTATATAATGCAACGAATTTACTTCTTTAAGGGTGCAAAAGTGCTAAAAATTTTCAAGGCACAGTGTTTGTAACGTTAAATTGTACATTTTGCGCTTTACCGGATGACAATATGTAAATCTATTTACCAGACAATTCACTTATATTTTACGCAACTCTAAATTAACAATTATCAATATTGATATCATCCTCATTAAGCAATATAGTCTATATATTTAAATATTTTAATAATGATTTCATTATTTTTGTGTCATTTTCAACACTTTGGTACGATTTTTGCAATTTTGGCGATATTATCGTCAATGTGGAGCTAGATGTCGCCATATTGGCGATAGTGGAAGGATAATTTCTTATATAATAAAAGGTACTGTATTGTGGCAATTAATTGAGAAATGTCATTTTTTTCGTTTTATCACACGTAAGCTTAGGAAGAAGCACTCCAAATTAGCTCAGAATTCAAATTGCAGTTATTATCAAAGTAGCAGGTGTTCGTATGCATCTGGTAAGTAGCAGGTGTTCAAATTCCTCCGCCAGGTGGCAGGTGTTTCGCAGTGGTAGTTTCTCAGTTGTTGCGGAGCTCATTAGCGTCATGGATATCAGCGCGGAAACACGTGCTAAAGTGATTGCGCTTAGAGAACACACTTCTAAGACGTTCGAGAAAACAGGTAAAATATGTGGAGTGAGTACAGCAAGTGTCGGGAGGATCTGGAAGCGGTTTCAGGAAACAAGAAATGCTGGAACCAACCGCTCTGGAAGATGCGGCCGAAAAAGATCAACTTCGACTGGTGACGACAAAACTTTACATCGAATGAGTGTTAAAAATCCTCGATTAACCAGTTTTGACCTGTCTAAGTCCATGGTGGCAGCTGGTGTTGATATTGCATCTTCAACAGTGCGATACAGGCTGTTAGAACGCGGACGGAGAGCACGTCGACCGTACAAGAAGCAGCTTCTGACGCTTCGCATGAAGAAAAAAAGGTTGGAATGGGCACGGAAATACAAAACATGGACTGAGAAGGACTGGGAGAAAGTTCTCTTTTCTGACGAAACACATTTTGTGGTTCAGGGATTTAGATCTATGTTCGTGAAAAGGAGCCAAGGAGAACCTCTCAATCAGCACCACATCAATCAAGCATCCGCCCAAAAAGATGTTTTGGGGTTGATTCAGCGTTTTGGGGACAGAATCTCTTGTTCCCGTAGAGGGAATGATGAACAGTGCCAGTTACGAAGTCATTTTGATCCGAAAAGTGCTTCCAGCCATGGCTAAACTGTGGCCGAACGGAGATTGCGTTTTCCAATAAGACAGCGCGCCATGTCACCCTTCGAAGCGAATCAAAAATTTCTGCTCAAAAAAAAATATTACCATACTGGATTGGCCCGGGAATTCACCAGACTTGAATCCCATAGAAAATTTGTGGGCTATTGTCAAAAAACGGCTTCACAAATTTGACTGTACGACGATGGACAAGCTAATTTCGGCCGTTATTGACATATGGTTCAGAGACGTTGAAATTAAAACTACATGTGCTAGTCTAGTACATTCCATGCCGAAACGTGTCTGTGATGTTATAAAGTCTCGGGGAGGTCATATCACTTATTAGTTTTAAATGTATCCATAGAAAACTTGAATAAAACGGAATTTTATAAAAAAAACTGCATTTCTCAATTAATTGCCACAATACTGTATGTCCATCATATGACGGAATTAAAAATTTGCAAAATATTGCATCCCATTTGGCTTCATTTTTATCAATTTGACGACATTTTCATCAATTTGATTACATTTTTACCAATTTGGAAACATTTAAAAAAGCCGCCAAGTTGGCAATATGCCAAGTTGACGATATAATAAAATTAGTCGCCAGAATTCCGCCAAGCAATACAGAAGGACATATAGGTAAATCTTATATTATTTCCGAAATAATAAATTGTCATCTATTAGTTGTCATTTTCATTGATTTAAAGTCATTCTTATCAATTTGTCGACAATTTTTTTATCAATTTGGCGATATATTATCAATTTGGCAACATTTCATATCTCGCCAATTTCGCGATATTCCGCCAAATTCGTTGCCAAAATTTCGTCAAGCATTATATAATTGGAAAAATAGGTTATTCTTAAAGTAGATAAACTACTAATTGTGTCCAAATACAAAACTATGACACAACGTAACTTCTCCCTCTGGACGAGCCGGACGGCCTGGGGCTTTCACAACGTAACTTCTCGGGTGCGGTATCCCCGTGGTTTGCGCGCTAGATTTGCACGCTACCACAAATGCCGCCTTGTTCATGCGGAGAACGATCACGTTAAACATGTGGGTCCGTAAGTCCTTCCGAGAGGTTGGTGGTAGGGGAAGGAGGGTACGGTCCCTGTGGATGCCTCCCCCACTGGGTTCCGGTCTAAATTGGGTGGCACTTCCCGGCCGTCCATACACTTACCTTACACCTTTCTGGTAGGTCGGACGGTCTGGGTCTCAACAACAACAACAACGTAACTTCTCTTGGGGTAGATGCTAATATTATTTTCACAATATTGAATTTTCAACCATTCGTCTTCATTTTCATTGATTTAGCGTCATTTTTATCAATTTGGCGATATTTTCGTCAATTTAGCAACATTTGAAACTTGCCAAGTTGGCGCTATTCCGCCAAATTCGTTGCCAAAGTGTCGCAAAGTATTGTGAACTCAAAATAGTTTATTTTTATAGTAGATGAACGCGCGCGACTAATGGCGTCAACTTAGATTGTTATTACCCAAAGTGTCTTCTCTCGTGAAAGGAACGAACTAGACCTACGATAATGATGAAAATAAATTTATCGCATAATATTACATATGAAAAGTGAGTGCATATGAACATATTTCACAATAATTAATGCATTTTATGAATTTTATGTGATTTTTGATAAATTTATTTCTAAAATGTGCTGCATGTCGAGAATGGTTTATGCTAGCGTTCTAAAATTTATGCAATCGTTTTCTAATGAAAAATTACATAAGAAATAATTATATTTAATAACTTTATTGAATGTTTTAACTTTTTATGATTTTATCAAAATTTCATTTGGAAATTTAGGTGGGTTCTGGAGAGTTGATTGTATGTAAAACAATAGGCTTCCAGTATACACTGATTGTGATTTGTGTACCAAATTTTGTTCGAATCGTTTCGTTCGTTCGTGAGATATCGTCTCCAGAAACTCACTTTCACTCTCACACACACACGCGCATACATCACCTCAAAAACGTCTTATTCGTGTTCAGGGATGCTTGAAACGTGCTCTCTCGTCGAAAACTCAAATTCAAATTTTCGACTTTGTCACAAAACTGTCCTTATACATTATACTATGTATATAAGCAAAGTGATAATTATAATGATAATGTTCTTATCAGTTAATATCTTATTTAAATTTATGTGATTTTTTGATAAAGTTATTTGAAAAATATGCAATATCTTGAGAACGTTTGTATGCTAACGTTCTAAAGTCAATCGTTTTCTAAGGAAAAATTACTGTCTCTTTGCGTAACTTTATTAAAAGTTTTGATTTTTTGATGATTTTTTTCAAAATTTCACTCGAAAATTTAGGGGGTTATGAACATTCGATTGTGTTTAAAAAGAATATTCATTATTCAAGTATACTTTCCAATATTCAAGGATTGTAATTTCGTACCAAATTAAACTCGAATCGCTCCATTCGTTCGTGAGATATCGTCTCCATAGACTCACTGACACACACACACACACACACGGACACCACCTCGAAAATGTTCGATTCGTGCTCAGGGATACTTGAAACTTGATCTCCCGTCGAAAATTCGAATTCGAATTTTCGACCCCGTCGCAATACTTTCCTTATACATTATACTATGTATATAAGAAAAGTAAAAATGTTAGTTCAAATAACTATTACAATTACGCTTTTTTGCATGACGCACCATAGAGCACTATATACTCCAATATAATTTTAATTAACATTTATTTATGTGCATTATTTTATAATTTGTATATGCGTATTTAAAATTTATTCTCGATTTTAAATGCTCATATCGCTGTTACTTAAGAATCAGATATAAAAAATGCAGGTGTCTCAATTTTTCCTTCACAAGTCATACAATAAATGTTGTCATAAAAATGGCAAAAATAAAGAAAAAAAAATAATATTGTATAAAATATT
Source organism: Amaurobius ferox (assembly GCA_951213105.1). Lineage (NCBI taxonomy): Eukaryota > Metazoa > Arthropoda > Arachnida > Araneae > Amaurobiidae > Amaurobius > Amaurobius ferox. The sequence continues at coordinate 82,629,360 of OX578146.1, read as the reverse complement.
TAACAGATTTTAAAGAAAAAAAATGAATACTAATGTTTTTAAAACTTATAGTTAAGAGTCTTCATTGAAGTTTCATTAGCATTCATATTATTTTCTTACACTTGTGTAACAATCACTTTCAAGATGGAAAAAGTATCAGTTTCAAATTTCGTATTCAGGTTAATAATTTTGAAATATTTCATAAATATTCTGTAAAAGTATCTTTATTTAAGTTGGTCGCAGTTAATTCTCGATGACAGATGCATTTATATTATCTGTGTTAACGAAAACATTTTGTTTACCATTAACATCAGTGATTGCTCAAATTATTTATGACTAGCCGCCTTTGGCGACCAGCCTGTTCGCTACCCTTGAAAATTCTGACAGTGGCAAGCTCGCTTTTTAACGATGCTGCTCAGCGAAAAAGTTTTTTTTTTTTTTAAGATTATCCCCACCACCACCCGATGCATAAATGCACCGCGACAATCTCCATAACTTTCTTTTTATTTATTTTTTTATTTATTCAGTGTTTAAGTTTTTCATTGTGGTCCCAACCACCACCCGGTGTAAACAATACATCGCCACAATTCAACCCATCATAATGAGCCAGAAATCTTATAAAAAGTAAACACTAATTCAGTTTTAAAAGTTTTTTTTTTTAAAGATTGTCCCCACCACCACCCGATGCATAAATGCACCGCGACAATCTCCATAACTTTATTTTTATTTATTTTTTTATTTCTTCAGTGTTTAAGTTTTTGCATTGTGGTCCCAACCACCACCCGATGTAAACAATACATCGCCACAATTCAATCCAGCATAATGAGGCAGAAACCTTATAAAAAGCAAACAGTAATTCGGTTTTTAATTGTGCCTAGGCCAAAAACCGTGTAAAAAGCAAACACTTATTCGGTTTTTAATTGTCCTTAGGCCAAAAACCGTATAAAAAGCAATCAATGATTAAGTTTTTTTATTGTGGTTCCAACCACCACCCGATGTAAATAATACATCGCCACAATTAAGTTTTTACAATACAATAGAGTACGCAACAACAATACGTCGACACAATTAAGGTTTTTCATTGTGGTCCCAACCACCACCCAATGTAAACAATACATCGTCATAATTCAATCCAGCATAATGAGGCGGAAACCTTATAAAAAGTAAACACTAATTTGGTTTTTAATTATCCCTAGGCCAAAAACCGTGTAAAAAGCAAATACTTATTCGGTTTTTAATTGTCGCTAGGCCAAAAACCGTATAAAAAGCAACCAAACACTAATTCGGTTTTTAATTGTCCCTAGGCCAAAAACCGTATAAAAAGCGATCAATGATTAAGTTTTACATTGTGGTCCCAACCACCACTCGTTGTAAACAATACATCACCACAATTAAGTTTTTACAATACAACAATACAGTACGCTACAAAAATACATCGCCATAATTAAGTTTTTTCCTTGCGGTCCCAACCACCCCCCGATGTAAACAATACATCGCCACAATTAAGTTTCTACAATACAACAATACAGTACGCCACAAAAATACATCGCCATAATTAAGTTTTGTAATACAAAAATACATCGCCATAATTAAGTTTTTCATTGTGGTCCCAACCACCACCCGATGTAAACAATACATCGCCACAATTCAATCCAGCATAATGAGGCAGAAACCTTATAAAAAGCAAACAGTAATTCGGTTTTTAATTGTGCCTAGGCCAAAAACCGTGTAAAAAGCAAAAACTTATTCGGTTTTTAATTGTCCTTAGGCCAAAAACCGTATAAAAAGCAATCAATGATTAAGTTTTTTCATTGTGGTTCCAACCACCACCCGATGTAAATAATACATCGCCACAATTAAGTTTGTACAATACAACAATAGAGTACGCCACAACAATATGTCGCCACAATTAAGTTTTTTCATTGTAGTCCCAACCACCACCCGATGTAAACAATACATCGCCACAATTCAACCCATCATAATGAGCCAGAAATCTTATAAAAAGTAAACACTAATTCAGTTTTAAAATTTTTTTTTTAAAGATTGTCCCCACCACCACCCGATGCATAAATGCACCGCGACAATCTCCATAACTTTATTTTTATTTATTTTTTTATTTCTTCAGTGTTTAAGTTTTTGCATTGTGGTCCCAACCACCACCCGATGTAAACAATACATCGCCACAATTCAATCCAGCATAATGATGCAGAAACCTTATAAAAAGCAAACAGTAATTCGGTTTTTAATTGTGCCTAGGCCAAAAACCGTGTAAAAAGCAAAAACTTATTCGGTTTTTAATTGTCCTTAGGCCAAAAACCGTATAAAAAGCAATCAATGATTAAGTTTTTTCATTGTGGTTCCAACCACCACCCGATGTAAATAATACATCGCCACAATTAAGTTTGTACAATACAACAATAGAGTACGCCACAACAATATGTCGCCACAATTAAGTTTTTTCGTTGTAGTCCCAACCACCACCCGATGTAAACAATACATCGCCACAATTCAACCCATCATAATGAGCCAGAAATCTTATAAAAAGTAAACACTAATTCAGTTTTAAAATTTTTTTTTTTAAAGATTGTCCCCACCACCACCCGATGCATAAATGCACCGCGACAATCTCCATAACTTTATTTTTATTTATTTTTTTATTTCTTCAGTGTTTAAGTTTTTGCATTGTGGTCCCAACCACCACCCGATGTAAACAATACATCGCCACAATTAAGTTTCTACAATACAACAATACAGTACGCCACAAAAATACATCGCCATAATTAAGTTTTGTAATACAAAAATACATCGCCATAATTAAGTTTTTCATTGTGGTCCCAACCACCACCCGATGTAAACAATACATCGCCACAATTCAATCCAGCATAATGAGGCAGAAACCTTATAAAAAGCAAACAGTAATTCGGTTTTTAATTGTGCCTAGGCCAAAAACCGTGTAAAAAGCAAAAACTTATTCGGTTTTTAATTGTCCTTAGGCCAAAAACCGTATAAAAAGCAATCAATGATTAAGTTTTTTCATTGTGGTTCCAACCACCACCCGATGTAAATAATACATCGCCACAATTAAGTTTGTACAATACAACAATAGAGTACGCCACAACAATATGTCGCCACAATTAAGTTTTTTCATTGTAGTCCCAACCACCACCCGATGTAAACAATACATCGCCACAATTCAACCCATCATAATGAGCCAGAAATCTTATAAAAAGTAAACACTAATTCAGTTTTAAAATTTTTTTTTTTAAAGATTGTCCCCACCACCACCCGATGCATAAATGCACCGCGACAATCTCCATAACTTTATTTTTATTTATTTTTTTATTTCTTCAGTGTTTAAGTTTTTGCATTGTGGTCCCAACCACCACCCGATGTAAACAATACATCGCCACAATTAAGTTTCTACAATACAACAATACAGTACGCCACAAAAATACATCGCCATAATTAAGTTTTGTAATACAAAAATACATCGCCATAATTAAGTTTTTCATTGTGGTCCCAACCACCACCCGATGTAAACAATACATCGCCACAATTCAATCCAGCATAATGAGGCAGAAACCTTATAAAAAGCAAACAGTAATTCGGTTTTTAATTGTGCCTAGGCCAAAAACCGTGTAAAAAGCAAAAACTTATTCGGTTTTTAATTGTCCTTAGGCCAAAAACCGTATAAAAAGCAATCAATGATTAAGTTTTTTCATTGTGGTTCCAACCACCACCCGATGTAAATAATACATCGCCACAATTAAGTTTGTACAATACAACAATAGAGTACGCCACAACAATATGTCGCCACAATTAAGTTTTTTCATTGTAGTCCCAACCACCACCCGATGTAAACAATACATCGCCACAATTCAACCCATCATAATGAGCCAGAAATCTTATAAAAAGTAAACACTAATTCAGTTTTAAAATTTTTTTTTTTAAAGATTGTCCCCACCACCACCCGATGCATAAATGCACCGCGACAATCTCCATAACTTTATTTTTATTTATTTTTTTATTTCTTCAGTGTTTAAGTTTTTGCATTGTGGTCCCAACCACCACCCGATGTAAACAATACATCGCCACAATTCAATCCAGCATAATGATGCAGAAACCTTATAAAAAGCAAACAGTAATTCGGTTTTTAATTGTGCCTAGGCCAAAAACCGTGTAAAAAGCAAAAACTTATTCGGTTTTTAATTGTCCTTAGGCCAAAAACCGTATAAAAAGCAATCAATGATTAAGTTTTTTCATTGTGGTTCCAACCACCACCCGATGTAAATAATACATCGCCACAATTCAATCCAGCATAATGATGCAGAAACCTTATAAAAAGCAAACAGTAATTCGGTTTTTAATTGTGCCTAGGCCAAAAACCGTATAAAAAGCGATCAATGATTAAGTTTTACATTGTGGTCCCAACCACCACTCGTTGTAAACAATACATCACCACAATTAAGTTTTTACAATACAACAATACAGTACGCTACAAAAATACATCGCCATAATTAAGTTTTTTCCTTGCGGTCCCAACCACCCCCCGATGTAAACAATACATCGCCACAATCAATCCAGCATAATGAGCCAGAAACCTTATAAAAAGTAAACACTAATTCGGTTTTTAATTGTCCCTAGGCCAAAAACCGTATAAAAAGCAATCGATGATTAAGTTTTACATTGTTGTCCCAACCACCACTCGATGTAAACAATACATCGCCACAATTAATACATCACCACAATTAAGTTTTTACAATATAACAATACATTACGTCACAATATATCGCCACAATTCAATCCATCATAATTCAATAATTTAAATTTCATACCATCACCTAATGCATCAATGCTCCGTGACAATCTCCATCACTTTATTTTTTTATTTCTTCAGTGTTTAAGATTTTTAATTGTGGTACCAACCATCACCTGATGTATACAATGCATCGCCACAATTCAATCCAGCATAATTCAATCATTTAAATTTTATAATGACCATATGCTCAGCTCTTAATTCCGTCATATAAAATATAACGTTTATCATCATAGGTGGATATTTCCATTTTAATTTGCCTAACAGTATAAATCTGATGGTCTTTACTTGCAATTTTAAATTGTTCAACTCTATTATATCTTCGCCTTGTTAGACAGATATAGTAATCTTGATAATAGATTATTTTTTTCACAGCATTCTTATTAACACATATAGCAGTTATCTTCTCCATGGAAGGTGTTTTCAAACTATACATCTTTGATCTCAGGCCAACAAACTCCAGAGCAGGATTTCCATTTTAGACTCCATTCATTTCTTTAGTTCATTTTAGATTTTGATAAATTAGAAAATGAAATTTTGTTTCACTCTCGCAGTATTTCCTTATACACGATATTTTTTGTTTTCCCATCTGGTGCAAGTATAAATAGATTCCTATTATCCCCAACTCTTGAGCAACCAACATAAAGTTGTCCATGGGAGAAGCAAGGCCTTTGTAGGTTGAGTCCAACGACTTTCAAACTCTGTCCCTGAGATTTGTTTATACTCATCGCAAAACTGAGCCGAACTGGAAACTGTAGGCGTTTAAACTCAAACGGGAGGTTTGGCGGTATGATAGGGATGCGTGGTAGAAAAACGTGACTTCCAGCAGAATGACCTGTTATGATCGTTGCCTCAAGGACATTAGGCATCATTTTCTTAACAATCAATCTTGTTCCATTACACAGTGCCGGTGGATCTAGATTTCTTAAAAGCATTATGGGTGCCCCAATCTTTAGTTCTAATTTATGTGAGGGCACACCAGAAATTTCCAGTGAATTCAAAAATTCTGGTGAGTACTCGACGGCCTGATTTATATCTATTACAGAATCTACAGACTTGTACGTGTGAACAGAAGCAGGAAGTTTCATGAGTAGTTGTCTGTTAATGACATTAACCGCTTCGTTCGTGGGAGCAAGAATAGCTCTTTCACACAGCCACTTAGGGTCTCGGAAGTGACGCTCAATGTTGGGAAATACACTTTCTTTTAGTTCTACTGGTGTTGTAACAATATTTCCAATAAATCCCATCTCTATTAATCCCTTGTCATCAGCGGTTATGTCCCCGTTTCCAAGTCGCAGTAGGTTCTCTGCAAATTCTTGAGCAGCGGCATGACCTGTCATATGAACTCTCATGTTCGTTTCTAACCTGAGTCTTTGAACATTTGTCCAAAGGCAAGATGTTTTAATTGATGCATGTATTTCATCCGCTTTCGTACCACGTTGAATTACTGGAAGAGTCTGCCTGAAATCCCCAGATAAAACCAAAGTTACTCCTCCTATACGTCTTGTGTTATGAAAAAGGTCTTGCATGGTAACGTCAAGAGCTTCCAGAGCAGCCTTGTTTGACATTGTGCACTCATCCCAGACAATAAGCTTGCATCTTCGAAGAAGTGCAGCCTTATTCGAACTTCTTGAAATGTTGCAAGTGGGATGTTCAACACTTGCTAGATTTAGAGGTAATTTAAACACTGAATGAGCTGTTCTTCCTCCAGCCAAAAGAGTAGCAGCAATTCCTGAAGAAGCTACAGCAAGGGCAATCATACCTCTCTGTCTCACTTTTGCTAAAAGAAGATTGATAAGATAAGTTTTCCCTGTTCCACCGGGTGCGTCTAAGAAGAATATTCCACCCAGTCCATGAAAAACAGCAAATGTAATTAACTCAAAGGCTTGTTTCTGATCCTCAACCAGATTTGGCTCATTTGATTGGACATACGTTGTTAGTTCATCTATATTATAGCTTGTCTCCCTCATTATTTCGTAGTTGAGACTGCTAGAGTCGCCCCTTTGTGGCTCAGGAAGTCCGAATGCTTTTAAATTCAAACCACCTAAGGCCTTGATCTTATCTTCGAGAAAGATCAATGCTTGATTGAAGATGGCATCGTCATACACTAACTCAAAGTTATTGGTCCTAACTCTTGCCTGGTGCAAAATGTCTTCAGACATATTTTGTTTCTGTAAATTCCACAGCTCCAGAGGATTTGACATGGAACATGTCTGCAGCATAAGTACAAATAGATTACGGAGCATTCCCGCTGATCGAGTGGCAGCTGCTTCTTCCAGTGTATTTTTCCATTGTGAGTCATCTTCGAGAAGGCCTCTTAGCTGGCAGGCTTGCTTGAAAGTATCACATACTGTTTCGCCAACAGTTTTTAAAAAGCTGAAGGATGTGGGACCTTGTACTTCGTGAAGCAACAGTCGAAGATGAAAGCATTCAGAGTTGGTTGGATGAACTGTGTAGACACGACCGAGTGCATCGCTTGATCTAATACCCGAATGTTCCGGTACAATTTGACCAGACTTACGACGGAGCCATTTTTTTCTGCTTGCATTCCACGTGTAGTACTTTGGCAACTGATGGTACAGCAGAGTGCGAGCGAACTCGTCACTTTGGCACAGGGAGAAGAAGGCAGTAAGTGTTGTATCTGGTGGGGACTGTGCTCGGGCTCGTGCATTCTCACTTGTGAAGTAAACTCTCTGCCCATTCTCAAGATGAACGCTCAAATGAGTGACTGTGGGATATCTCTCGTGAATGGGAAAGCCCATGATCCTCCAAATGGCCTCATTGCTGCTAATGTAACGCCCAATTTCATACTGCTGCACCTCATCACGCACACTTTCGTCACTCGTCACTTGAAATGCTGCCATGTCAGACCCCTTATTAACATATTTGCACACATATTTGATAGACTGAACCGAGCTACAGTATTCCACATTAATGTGGGCACTGAATGCTTTCGATAATAACGGACAATACGGAACAACCCACCTATTGTCAACCATGACATCAGAACCTCGTACTTTCTTGACTACCGTAAATCCCCCGTCTTCTGGATCTCTGCGACGATAGAGAGGATATCCGTCACGATCTGTCCGCGTATTAATCAAATTTTTTCTTGGGTACCTCTTCGTGCATATCCCGTCTTTCATGCAGGGAGAGCGTGAATTAATGTTCCCGCATGGGCCATGAATCATATGTTTTGTGACTATGTCATACAAAATTGGGTCAATTTCCGGATTCGGTATTTCCGCACTGATGAATTCGTCTACTCTGTGAACATGGATTCTGTCATGAAGCCAGAGCAAGATATGTGCATGTGGAAGACCCCGCTTCTGCCACTCCACCGTGTACATGAAACAGGCAACGTTACCAAATATATTTCCTTTATTGAGGAGGTTGGTCAGAGATTTCAATTTCTGGCGGAAGACTCTGGCAAGCAAGTCGTGTCGATCCTGACCTTTCTGTCTGGGCATTAATTCGTTTGTTACTTCACCCCACTGAGGATTACACGTAAACGTTATGAATAAGTCAGGCCTACCAAAATTTCGGACATACGTCATGGCGTCTTGAGTTCTTTCGTGCATGTAGCGAGGACCACCTGTGAAGCTAGAAGGTAAAATTATAAGTTGGCCTATGTCACGAACATTACCATCACTGTTGACAGCATCCCTCAGATGAACATAATCTTCTACCCGTAGTTTCCTCTGGTTCAAGCGTATGAACCTCAGACGCTCTGATTCAATCTTTACATATACGTCTACGGCGAACTGGTGAAATAGTGTCTTACACCTTAAAATGATATTAAAGCTTGATGCTCGGTACATCATCCTGAATGCATAAAAGTCCATTGCCGAAACCTTCTTTGAAGTAGCAATGCCTGTTGTGGGATTCGTTTCTCTCATTTCAAAGTGGTACCCATCCTCACCTTGCCAAAATATTAGCGGATACTGAAGTGCATCATAGGATCTATGCGTTTCTGCAATCTTTTGAATCTCATCACTCCTCAAATGAAGTTTGATGTCTCTGCGGCCGTGTTCATCACCAGCAAGAATAACCGCCACTTCTGATGTTGTCGGTGCGTTAAATCTTCCTTCATGTTCACCGGAAGGTGTTTTATCTGCCCGAATAACAACCTTAAATTCGGGAGTCATTTTCTCCATAGCACACTTAAAACTACTTACATAACTGTTGTGCTCATGAAGCATGTCCTGTAACTCTGCTACTATATTTGGTTTGGCCTGCATCACATTCCTGCAACGTTGTTCAACCTGTTTTTGCTTGTCATCTACAAAATAAACCTGAAGAAATTTTGGCTCGTCATTTGTTTGGGGTTGCAGACTCCCTATTCTGTGGTACACTTGACCCTGCACTTTAAATGTAGGCATATATCCATCTTCTCTAATCAGCTGTGTGCAACCAAATGACGTCATTTGAAAACATGAATTATATCGTCTTATGTTTTCTTGGAAATGCCTTGCATCAGGCGAGTTGGACATAAGCAATGTCGAAAGAGGTTCCGGAGGATCTCGAAGTAAAGGCAGGCGAATTTTCCCATTGCTGCAACACAAACCAGGTGTTTCCCCTTTCCATTTAAGTGCGTGGCAGAAGTTGCATTCGACTGTCATTCTGCCTACTTTAATCATTTGTTCAGATGCATAATCAATAGTAAAATCATAACTGAAGGCAGCATTTTCTTTTTCCGACCAAACTTGATTTCTAACTGCAGTTCTTCTCTGTGCATCAGCGACCTGTCATTCTTCCCGCTGTTCCTGGGTTTCATTTACCCTAACTGCAGCTCTTCTCTGTGCATCAGCGACCTGTCTTTCCTCCCGCTGTTCCTGGGTTTCATTTTCTCTAACTGCAGCCCTTCTCTGTGCATCAGCGAGCCGTCTATTTTGACGCTGTTCCTCACTTTTGGAGGCTTGAGCAGCGGCATTCCTTTCGTGGTTTCTTCTTCGATTTGTTTTGCTAGTTAAGCAGACTTTTTTTTTTGGAGGCATTTTTGTTTTCAATAAAAACACGAAACAAAGTTATAAACACTCATAATACCAATAGCCGATTGCTAAAATAAACTCCAAACTGAATAAAATGTTTACAAATTAAACAAAAATATAAATGCAATTCTAGAATATGACCCGTTAAATGACACAAAACTGTTAATATGACCTGTTAATAAACCCCACAAACCTTTTAATATGACCTGTTAAATCAGAAAAATATACAGCCCTCGGTTATACACTTAATAAACACAGTAAATACACTTAATAAACACCCTGGTAGGTCGGACGGTCTGGATCTCAACTTAATATACACAGTAAGTACACTTAAATATAAAAAGAGAAATAGAAATAAAAAAGAGAAATAGTGTTCTTAGAAGAACAAATTAAACAAAAATCTAAATACAATTCTAGAATAGAAGTCGAAAATAGCCCCTGTTTAAACACAATAAATGAAATACACTTAACGAAATGAATGGTTTGTTTTAGTTTAATGACGTTAACACTAATAATTAAATTTTAAGATTATTTAAGTTTGTATATATTAAAAGCTTTTTTGTTTTTAATTAAAACACGAAACAAAATTATAAACACCCATAATAACAATAGCCCATTGTTAAAATAAACTCTAAACTGAATCAATATGCTTTTGTAAAAAAGATCGTAGCCAAAGCTCTATAAACTGATACACAAATAATAAAGTAAACAAAAATCTAAATATAATTCTAGAATAGAATTAGAAAATATGTTAAATCAGAACCCCTGTTTAAATAAGAACAATTTTAAAACATAAAACAATATAAATAAAATACACTATAAACGTGTAAATACACTTATTACGTAATAATGTTATACAAAAAAAAAAAGAATGTTCTTAGAAGAACAATAAATTCTTATCTGAAAAAGAGAAGTCAATCTTATCTCGATACAGATCAGTTAGAAGTTGCTAACACAACAGATAAATGATTGGGTTGAGTTGTAAGAAAAAATCATGTTTTTAAAAAAATAATAAATGCATTTAAAATGAAAAGTAATTTAATAATAATTTACTCCAATAAAATGGATGAATAATTTATTCCAATGAAATGGATGGTTTGTTTTAGCTTAATGACGTTAACACTAATAATTAAATTGAAAAGTAATGTATTTCGAATATCGAATATATTCGATGATTTCGCTATTGCGTATTAGCGAAATCATCGAATACGTCCCCAGCCACCACCTTCTCTCCTTCTGCGGGGGAGAAACGCCGGTGAAGAAATGCTTTAACGGAAACCGAGAAATTGAAATTCGGAAAATCTTAAAATCCCGATCCTGTGGGCAATACGGAATATTTCTTGATCAGATTGGACTTGTAAGAATGCTAGATATTTGACCTTTCTAAAAATGTAAATTATTAGTCGAAATTCTGAGTACTTTTTACTATGCGAGAATTTAAAAACCAAAAATCGTTTTTTTGAGTCAAAAGTGACTTTTGTTTTAAAATCATAAAAAAATATTAGAATTTGTCCCTGAGATTTGAAATTGATATATGTTTACTCGAAATTCTCTGCTCTTTCCGATGGTGTGATTTGTTTTTTTCTACAATGTCTGGATCGTGGAGAAAAAGGTCAAAAAACGGTCGAAATCGCATAAAACATTAAATAAAAAAAAAATAATTAAAATTTTAAAAATCGGTATTCACGAATCCCCTCCCCCCCCCCCGGGTCTCCGATTGCCAAATTTCGTAGCTCTCCGACGCGCGGTCGCTGAACGTTCAATAAAATATCCATTCGTTCAATTATTTAAAATATTCAATATCGTTCCACAAATACATAAATATAATACGTTCAAATACATCACCACAATTCAATCCACCATAATGCAATCATTTAAATTATTTAAAATATCCATAAATTAAAATATCCATTTAAAATATCATATAAATATAATCATTTCACCCGTTGTATACAACACATATCTTAATTCATTTAAACCCGGAAGGGCGGTCGGTCTCCATGGAGACGGGGAGAAAATTCAACGGGTGAAAACGCGTTCGCCGAGAAATTGGAAATCCTTAGGTCATTAAAATCGCGATCCTGTGAATATTTATAATTATTTCTTGACCAGATTGGACTTGTAAGAATGCCAGATGTTTGACCTTTCTAAAAATGTAAATTATTAGTCGAAATTCTGAGTACTTTTTACTATGCGAGAATTTAAAAACCAAAAATCGTTTTCTTAAGCAAAAAGTGACTTTTGTTTTAAAATCTTTAAAAAATATTAGAAATCGAAATTCAGATTTGAAATTGATATATTTTTACTCGAAATTCTCTGCTCTTTCCGATGGTGTAATTTGTTTTTTTCTACGATGTCTGGATCGTGGAAAAAAAAGGGCAAAAAGGGCAAAAAACGGTCGAAATCGCATAAAACATTAAATAACAAAAAAAATAATTAAAATTTTAAAAATCGGTTTTCACGTGTCCCCTTCCCACCCCCCAGGGTCTCCGATTGCCAAATTTCGTAGCTCTCCGACGCGCGGTCGCGAAACGTATAGTGTATAAGACAGACAGACATTGCCTTTTATTATATAGATAGCATGTTATTGATGATAGTATACAATTATATACTATCATCACTGTTCAGGGAATTTTTGTCTCTTTCCATCAGAAAGTAGCATGTGAAAACCTTAAAATTCGAATATTAATGAGTTTTAGCTGTGATACTTATTGAATATTCCACTTTGTAGTTCTTATTTAATGTATCCACGCCCTAAAGTTTTATATTGACATTCGTTCTTGATCAATACTGTACAAACACACATTCTCTCTCTCTCTCTCTCTCTGTTTCTTTCTCTCATACGCATACACACACACACAAACGGGCATATTTCCAAAATTGTTTGAAAGGAACTCAGGATAATTCAAGACAAGGAAAAACAGTACTTTCGTTAGACAATAGTACGAAAATGTAAAACTGCAAAGTATATACACACATTTTTTAATTATTCTGCAGTTAAAATTATCCCAGTCAGCTTTTAGCCCTGCCAGTGCTACTGCAACAGCAAAAATAATGTGGTTCATAGTGATGAACAATATATATATTTCAGTATTGGAAGTATGCTAATTCTATACAGCATCATATACCTGATATCGAAATTATATATTTTTTAATTTATAATTACCGACAAAATTAATGTAATGATTATAAGATAACTAAAAGTTTGTACATCTATTGACTGTAAGTAGATTATTAATTTATAAGCATTCGTGATGATACAAATGCAGAACTTCAGTTGAAATGGATTAACGCAGCAGTTTATATGCACACACATCTAAGCCATTTAGAATTATAACCATGGAACTGTCAGATATCAGGTACTGATGTTAATGAATTTATATATATCAACACATATTCTTATATTAGATGTATTCAAACATATCAATCCCCCACGTAGTGTGTTATGCGGAGATATTCAGCGATAAAATCAACTTAAAATATGTTATCAATGACACTTTAAATTTCAATTTACCATACATAATGTATAGTTTGAGAATTTCCCGTATGACGGATTTATTATGAATGATAAAATTTTGATTCAGCGTCATATTTCTTATTGAACATTAGATATGTAACAAGTGTGTTTAAAGATCTCATATTTTGTGCAAATTAAAAAAAATTCCTTCGGCTGTTTTAGATATATTTTAAGGCCTGCTTCCTTTCTATAAAATCTATAATTATAAGACTTGGGGAAAACTTCAATTTATCGCCATTTTATTCTCTACAGTTAAAAGCTCCTTTGAATGTAAAATTATATTCTGATTATAAAGTATTGTAAAGGTATTTTTATGAATGTTTATATTAATTGTTAGTTGATAATTAGTTACTTTCTCATACGTAGTATTGAGAAAGTATTGTTTTCACGAAAATTTTCGATTTTGTAATTTTGATATCAATATATATTTTAAGTTATCATGAACACGTTTTGAGTTTTTTAGAGTGATGTCTAAAATCGACCACAGACAGCTGTCTGATGTCTGTGGTCTATTTTAATCTACATGATGGCAGTAACAAATATTAATAGATGTTCAAGAAACTTTAGCTATGGTATAACAAAGTCTAAAACTATATAGAACAGAATAGATAGAAACCTAGAACTAGACTTTTTAAGTCGAAAATTTTGAATTTTATTCAAAACTTTGTATTTTTTAACATGGCAGCATAAAGCAAAATCTAACATAATCATGCATAAAAAGGTTTATTTATGGCTTAATGATCACGATACTTAATAGTTTCAATCATCGTTATGAAAATGGCCCAGATAGAATTAATTTTTTCATGATGTGATTAGCCCACTTTGAGGGCAAGTTACCCCCCGGTCTTACATTATCAAGTATGGTATCAATGGAATTATTTTTTCAAACTCTTTAAAGTGAAGGGTTAAACGCTCTAGTTGTAATAATATGAACACACAATATCGATTTTTTAAATTTTTTTGTAAAATTTGAAACGAAATATTAATTTTGGTATTAGGAAATCCAGTTGATCTATACTCTGGTGAATTGTTTAATATTTATCAGAAATGTATGATATATTTATTTATACTATATTTATGCATTATTTAAACTATAGATACATTGCGCACAGTGATGCTTTAGTAGTATGAGTGGAGTAATTTACAGATTGATACCAGCACATACCTGAGCTATTCAAAGTTATAACCATAGAATGGACGTTTATTATATTAACGGTGATGAATTTCAATTTCAGCTCATATCCTAAGATATATGCAATATCAATCATACATTCTACGCTGCCAACATTTAATAACGTGGCATGAACTGAGCTACAGCTTCAGATGGTCTTCTATAACGGATTGTTCAATTCCGAATTACTGAGGGTTTATTAATTTCATTTCATTCAAATGGACAGTTAGTTGTATGACATCGTTATTTCAAAATCTCATTTGCATTGCTATAGATGGCGTAATCAGATTTTTTTTGTATCAGAATGTCAAAATGTATTTCATAGTATTGCTCTTGTCGATGTAACACTTTGATAGGTAGAAATCACAAATTCCATTCGGCATTATATTGAAAATTCCTGAAAGTTATCTGTAGTGGTATATTTCATAATATTAGTATATTTCATTTCAGTAATCCTCTCGGATTCCATGGCAGCAATTCCAGCAATTACTTCCCGCGCTTATGAACTCTACAAGACTAAAAGTTGGTATACATGATCGTAGTCGTCTAAAACCTTCGGGCAATAATATTGTGCTTCAATCGGCCTCTTTTCACAGTGGAATCTTTGGAAACGAAATAACCGAGTTGTTGACAAAGTAGGGAACTGAAATTGTTTTATCTCAATATAATACCTTATTCGTCTATTTTACGATTAACTGAAAATATGCTGAATAAAACTATGAATCTATTCTTTTAGAACAAATTAAGGACAAGGACTGCTGAAATGATCTTCATAAAATTTCTACTTTCCCAAGCCGGCTTGCTGTTCCATGTTTACCAGCTGGACACGGGGCATGACTGTACAGCTAAATATGTATTTATATTTATATTCGTTCCTAGCCTCAACTGCGTTGTATGTGGGGTTGGAATTGTGATGGATGTTTCCCAACTGAAGACCTGCCCGGCTTTAGTGGGAAATATATAGGAAATATATTGGCACGCAAGTAGGAAGATACAAGCTCTACAGAATGGTTGACTTTATAAAACTATATACTTATAGAACTGCTTTATGAATTTATAGACTTATATACTTTACAGAGGTGCAGATGTCTTTCTTTCTTTCTTGTATTTATTCTGTATTTTTAACACTTAACAGCAAAGTTGAAAAGTGTTTATGACTTTGTTTATTCTGTTTGTCTGTCTGTCTGTCCGTTAGCACGAAAACTGTCGTAAAAATGACTTAATCAAAATGAAATTTTAGTATGTTGTTCAGACGGTCTGTAGGACCTATGGGAATATAAATGAATAAGATCACCCAATTAGTTTTGGATTGAACCCGGATTGAAAAAATGAAATATATTGGGCCCTAAGAGACCTAATTTTTCAAACATTTTTTACGCGGATTTAACATTCACAAATTGCTTTGAAAATTTTAGGTAATATTCAAATTGTTCCATAAAATACAAAAAAAAATTCAACGAAATATATTCAGTAGTTTTTTAAATAAAAATTAAAATAATAATGACACCTCTTATATGAAGTGATCACGTGACCATGATATGAAAAGATCACGTGATCCACTTCAAAATGATATATGGCTTCCATCTGGTCTCAAAATCGTGATTTATA
>OX578146.1:82548278-82608278 GCA_951213105.1 Amaurobius ferox | reverse complement strand
TGTATTTTTACTTTCCTTATATACGTAATGTATAAGGAAAGTATTGTGGCGGGGTCGAAAATTCGAATTCGAGTTCTCGTCGGGAGTGTACGTTTCATGCATCCCTGATCACGAATCATACATTTTTGAAGTGATGTCTGTGTGTGTGTGTGTGAAATGTGAAAGTATGTGTGTGTGTGTGTGAAAGTATGTGTGTGTGTGTCAGTGAGACTGTGGAGACGATAACTGACGAACGAATGGACTCATTCGAACGAAATGTGGTACAAAAATCACAATCCGTAAACACTGGAAACCTGTAAATTTTCTGTAAACTGGGAAATCTGTATACTGGGACCTCTAAATTTGCGAGTGAAATTTGAATAAAATCGTCATAAAGTCAAATACGCTAATAAAGTTACGCAAATAGACATTTCTTATGTAACTTTTAAATAGAAAACGATTGACATAAATTTTAGAACGCTAACATGAACTGTTCTCAACATATTGCGCATTTTTAAAGCACATTATCAAAAAGTCATATAAAATAAAAAAAATATATTTCCTATTCAGACACATGGTCAATTTTCATATGTAATACCATGCGATAAATTGAGTGACATCATTCTCGTGGATCTAGCTTGTTCCATTCATGAAGAAAGATATTTGTATAATACTTTTGTATTTGAACGCCACTAGTTATTTATCTGATGTAAGAATAACTTATTTCTTCGTCCATAACGCTTGGCGAGATTTTGGCGACGAATTTTGAGGAATGTCGACAATTTGGCGACTTTTTTAAATGTTGTCAAGTTAAAGAAAATCTCGCCAAATAGATAAAAATGACGCTAAATCAATGAAAATGACGACTAATTGTCGATAATTCAATATCTTGGAAATAATATAAGTATCTACTATATAAAAACATATTTTTTTTACTGTAAAAGTAGTAAATTCATTGCATTATATAAGGAAAGTCATGTGTTGCCCACATCAGATTTTTTGACATTGTAGCAACTTAATCCTGTTTCACATTTGGTTGGTTTGTAAATTTTTTATTTTTACTGTTTCTCATTTTGTTGGTTTGTAAATTTTTCATTTTTCCATTCCTCGTTCGGTATTGCCAGGGATTCGATCATTTTATCCCCACGGACACGTTCGATTGTTGTTTCGGGCATGCAGTGTTTCTGGGAGTGTTTTCTAAAAGTCAAAGCTAACTTCTAACCAGGAAAAGGGGCACAATCCCCCTTCGACCTATCTGCAACCCCATAAACGCAATCATCCTATATTTTTACTTCGTTATATATATATATATATATATATATATATATATATATTTGTGTGTGCGAGTGTGTGTGTGTGTGTGTGTCCCAAAAACATTGACCTCGGCTTTAATTCCTTAAATATTGATTATAGATATATAATAAATTACAAAGTTGCGTAAAACATGTATATAATTTTATGAAATCGATTTAAATATTCAAAGGAATTAAATTTTAATACATCCCTCGTACAAAATCATTACCGATAAGTAAAATTTGCCCCATACACTAATAAGGTGATGTACAAAATTTCAGAATTTTACCATAAAAAGTTTCAGAGATATAAAAAGACAAAAATGCTGACTTAAACCACTTTTCGATGCATCGAAATGGGTTCCAAGAGGAGAAAATTCATGTCGGAATATCGCGTTTCAGGGGTCAACACAAGAAAGAAAACAATGATTACCTAAATAAATGTTAATTTTGCTATTTAATGGAACAAAAGTATCTTCACTGTGTCGAAATAATAACGTTACACCAAGATTACAGATCTTGATTAAAACGATTTCCATCCATGCCAAATATCCATTGCAGATACGGGGCAGATATTATTTGCTTATGATGCATTTCTGCGGTGCGTCTTTTGCATTCTTGCCGTAACCATTTACATTTTAATTTGTGACTAATCCCTCACCAACCTAATCCCTCACCACTCCCTTTAAACATATCTCTGGGACTCTTTTTAATAAAATGCTGAAATTTTGTACATCACCTTATTAGTGTATGGGGCACAATTTACTCATTGAAAATGCTTTTGTACGGGGGCCGTATAAAAATTTAAATTTTATATTTCTTCGAATTTATTCCCCTAAAATTTTTATCGATTTCATAAAATGCTGTGCCTTTTTTTACGCAACTTTTTAATTTATTATATAAGTCTAAGATCAATATTTAAGAAATAAAAACAGAGGTCAATGTTTTTGGGACACCCTGTATATATCAATGAGATTACTGTATTTTAATTTTGTTTGAAGTATCCTATAACGTTAATTATATTTTAGGCAAAGTGTTGCATTGTAATGTGATAAATTTAGCTACGTTACGTTTAGTTCGTATATCAATAATTTCTTATCCATGTTTGCAGCTTTGGTATAAATGAGAAATATGTCCATTTATTACTGGAATATTCTTCAACCATCCCATAATAGAACAGCAAACATAACACATGCAATATGAACTATGAGTTCCTATTTCAGTATAAATCCTTATGTATATGCGATACCAATAAATTGGTCCATGCCATTCCAATTCAAATGCTACGCATTGTGAAAGCATCCATATTTGAACGGTATCTTTCCCATTAAATGCTCAAGTACGAGTTAAACGCTAAAACCAAGAGATCACGATGATTTTTCAAATATTACTTTCCTTATATACATAATGTATAAGGAAAGTATTGTGACGGGGTCGAAAATTCGAATTCGAGTTTTCGACGGGAGAGCACGTTTCAAGCATCCCTGATCACGAATCAAACATTTTGGAAGTGATGTCTGTGTATGTGTGTGTGTGTGTGAAAGTATGTGTGTGTGTGTGCAGTGAGCCTGTGGAGATGATAACTGACGAACGAATGGACCGATTCGAACCAAATTTGGTACAAAAATCACAATCTATAAACACTGGAAGCCTATTGTTTTTATACGCAATCGAATGATCAGAACCCCCCTAAATTTTCGAATGAAATTTTGAAAAAATCGTCAAAAAATCCAAACCACTTATAAAGTTACGCAAATAGACATTTCTTATGTAATTTTTCATTAGAAAACGATTGACATAAATTTTAGAACGCTAACATGAACCGTTCTCGAAATATTGCACATTTAAAAAAAAATATCAAAAAGTCATGCAAAATTAAAAAACAATATTTCCTATTGAGAAACATGTTCACTTTTCATATGTAATACCATGCGATAAATTGGGTGACATCATTCTCGTGGATTTAGCTCGTTCCATTCATGACAAAAAAAATACTTTGAGTAATATTTTTGTATTTGAACGCCAATAGTCATTTATCTGCTGTAAGAATAACCTATGTCTTCGTCCATAACGTTTGGCGAGATTTGGCGACGAAATTGGCGGAATGTCGCCAACTTGGCGACTTTTTGAAATGTTGCCAAATTAACGAAAATCACGCCAAATGGATAAAAATGACGCTAAATCAATGAAATTGACGACCAAGTGTCGAAAATTCAATATCTTGGAAAGAATATTAGTATCTACTATAAGAAAAACCTATTTTTTTACTGTAAATGTAGTAAATTCATTACACTATATAAGGAAAGTCATGTGTTGCCCACATCCGATTTTTTTTTACTGTAAAAGCAGTAAATTCATTACATTATATAAGGAAAGTCATGTGTTGCCCACATCAGATTTTTTTAAAATCGGTATGCTGTTAAAAAGTATTGTGTAATTGTTCGTATCATTGTGTTATTTTTAGTGTTAATGTTTTGTGTTATTGTTCGTCTACGAAGGGAATGTCTAGCTCAGGTGGACGAAACTAGCCTTGAAAGAGATAGTTAGTAGAAAAATACATGAATCTAGCTTTTGGGTTTTAGGTCCGTATTTTGTTTGTATGTTTTCAGTTTCAGCCGCGGCTCTATTTGCCATTGGACTTGCTCAGTAAATGATTTCGACTAAGGCAGATGGACAATGGACCTTTTAAGTTTTGTAAAGAACTTATATCCTAACCGAGAATTGGCCAAGAGTCTCTGACCGGCTTTGCAATCTTCTTATCATTCTTCTAATCATTTAGTTATATGGAGTTTTATATTTATTTTATATTTATTTTATATTTACTAGTCAAATACCCGTTGAAAATCAACGGTCCCACATTAAGCAACCACCGAATAAGGTAAATTTTAAAATAATTCTCGTCCCTTATTTATTCTACAAATCGAACAATTAGTTCTGAGGCACCCCCAAAAGTTCAAAATATCGGAAAACTGAAATTTCACATGATCTTCCTTTCAAACTATCTACCTGTACACCGAATTTGATTTCTGTATCCTATTCCGAAGCATGTTTTTTTTATCAATTCACATTTCGAACGTTTTCCTCTGGAGCACCCCTCTTAAATGAACATTTTTGAAAAACTATATTCGTTTTGGATGTTTTCATCAAATGATTAGTCCATACATCAAATTTCGAGCCTCTATCAAATTTTAAAGGGGCCGTTTCTCATTTATTCGGAAAATCGAATATTTTTGTGTGCGGCACCCTCTTAAGTAGGAAATATTGGAAATCTGAAATTACACACTTTCTTCTTTTCGAACGGTTTATCCATATACCAAATTTGAAGTCCCTATCTTATCGCAAAGCAGGCTTTCCTATCATTTCACTTTTCGAACGTTTTGGTGTGCTGCACACCCTTAAGTAGAAAATATTGGAAATCTGAAAATGTACACTTTCAGCCTTTCGAACGATTTACCCATACACCAAATTTAAAGTCTCTATCTCATCGCGAAGCATGATTTCCTATCATTTCACTTTTCGAACGTTTTGGTGTGGAACACCCCCTCTAGAGAACGTTTTCGAAAAATTCGATTTTTCCAGGGTGTTTTATCAAATGACCGAGCCGTATACAAAATTGCAAATCTCTATCTTTTCGGGAAGTGCCTAAAAAAGACGTGACAGACAGACAGACAGACGGACACTTGGCAATTAGTATATATAAATAAAATTTTATATTATTTTATATGGGGTTTTATAGTTATTTTTCTAATCCTTTAGTTATGTTTAGTTGAGGCTTGGCATTTGTTAAATAATAATAGATAAGTAAATTAAATCATTTAGTTATTGGTAAGATATCATATTTGTACAATGTAAATATCTGCACAAATGTTTCTTGTAGAAGGAAATTGATAGCGTTCTTGAAAAATTATAATGTTTCTAGTTACAAAATATTTAACGGTAAAATTTTGTTTGGGAGACTTATTACATTCTTGGTTTTGACTAGATTTGACTGATCACACGATAATTCCGTTTCCAAGAAAAAAAATATTAAGATAAAATAATATTGCAGAGCGATTGTTGAACTATCTATCTCAACAAATAAATAGCTCTAAAAATAAAATGTATATTTTTCTCCATTGACAATATTTCTCCATTTAGTAAAGTTGTTCAATTATCAGCAAAATCTTTTATTCTTTTATTATTATTTATATCTGCTTCTCAAGTTTAATATAATAGGTAATTACGCATATATTTAATGATTAAATTTAAAAAGAAATATTTTTTTTTTTCTGCAGCGCAGACCCGAGGGCTCGAAAAAGAAATATTGCAGTTGGGAAAATGAAGAATTATACCATATAACTGCGATAAGTAGAATTTTAATTTTGAGATTATAGTAAAACTATCATCGAGCGCCAAATTCCCTTTTAAAAGTATCAACATTTTTTAATTGTATTTTCAGTTTTTGTTATATATTGCATAGTAACACTATTTTAAATACCAATATTAAAAAATCCTGCATATTGTCACTCTTTATCACAGTAGCGAATATCTAAATGGAAGTAATACATTTATGATAAATCTAGCAAGTTTTCATATGTCAATGTAGATAATTATTAAGCCATAATAATTATATATATTGTTATATATATATTGTATATAGACACATAATAACTATATACATAATAATTAAATAATAATTATATACATATTAAATATACGCAAATTACAGTATATTGCACAATCTCTTTATATAAATTTTGATATTTAAAATGAAATGTTAAGCACTAAACATTATTTTATTATTTTTTTATTTAAGAAAGTTATTCAAATGTACTAATTTCATCAATTCTAAAATAATTTAATGTAACTGCGATTTTTTTAAACCTGGGGAAGCGATTGCACTTTTCTTCTTTTGTAACACAATGCAATTTACGCTGTTTTCTAACAAAATTTTTTACTCACATTCTCTTCCGTTTTGCAATTATTGATGTTGCTGTATTGTACTTGTCAAATCTAATAGGTAACAAATCACTGCCATCTATGGCACAGTTATACCATAGAATAATTTAAGCAATCTATGTATAAGCTGGAGAAGCTAAAGTCTTGTAAGCTATTTACTGTTACACTCGTACAAATGGCACGTATTTACTTTCGCAAATTACTCCATGAATATTCAGTGCCACACCCGTCCAGGCGTTCGACGCGATAGAGAATATCTAAGTATCTATCAACGAATTAAACGCAAATAATTTCATGAAATGTTGGGATTAATTTAAAAATTTGCATATATTTGGGATATGTTTTTTATATACTTTTCAGAAATAAATAGTATGAAAATGTTTTATTTATTTTTATTCAAACGATCCCTCATTTAATATTTTAGTGTGTGCGTTTGAAGAATAATATATTGATTTTGAAAGAATTATTGGGAAGTGATAAATAAAATACATGAAAGGAAGTGACTCAAAAGCGGAAGATATTCACGGATTTTTATTTTAGAATAATTGTATATGAGTAGTTTATTTGGAGCAATCTGAAAATTATGAATCATAATCATAGGATCCGACGACAGTTAGTTTTCTCAAAACGTGCATACGTCCATACATTTATATGCGTAGTATATTTGAAGCAATCTGAACATTACACACTGATTACAATTACAAGATTATGATCAGTACGTAATGTTTATATTGCTAGAGATCCCAGCAAGAGTGAAAATGACGTTTCCAAAATTGTCAGTAAATACATATTATTGCATTTGGAGCAATATAAACACTGCGGGATGATCACAATCAAAAGATCTGATATAGTACGTGCCCCCAAAATTTGCAATCTCTCATAAACGCATATGAGTAGTTTATTTGTAGCAATCCAAACATTACGAAATGATTATAGTCACAAGGACAGATTATAATCTGTCCCGACCTTCCAAACAAATACATTACACCTTCGGGTATGTTAGACAGTTTGGGTCGAAGAGGGTCTGATGATAGAGGGGGTTCCCAAAATGATCTTTCAAACCAGCGTCGATGTGCTGCTAATACATTTTGACATCGCGTTGTAATGCCGAATTGCCAATTAATGAATAATTGGCAATCTAAACTGCTACAATTTTTCGAACCAAATATGGTGGCTGACGAAGCTTATCGTATCTTACGGCTGACTTCAAATACATAAGACATTAAGTTCAATATGCAAGAGGCTCAAATTTACCTGCTTCTGAAGTTGGAGTAGTTTTATCCATGATGGATGATAGCCTCTTGTCCACTTAAGTTGTAATTGATACCTGTATTTCAGTTCGGATATAATACTCGAAAATCGGTTGTTGTTTTGTCGCGCAATCGCCATCCAGGGCCGCATATGCACGAAATAGTTCGGATATGTCAGATAAAGCATGAAAGTAAATTATTTATTTTTTACATTTATTTCAATGTTATAAAAAAGGAAACTTATAATGATACTTTTACTCCAAATGATCATAGTAATTGTTTTTTTATACCCTCAATTTTTAAATTTGCAACAATTTGCTCACGTCATAAAAATAATTACCATTTCAAAGCATGTTGTTATGGCAATTTCACTTCTGACTTGGACTATTTAAATTTAAATGATAATTATGCTTTGAAAAAATGTATTGGCTTTTCTGTTTACAATAATTAGTTATAATCTGGCAGTTAAAAGCCCGATTTAGCAATTATTGTAAACATTATCTGTGGAATAAATTATAAATGGGACACATGCTGCAAAACATAAATTCTCAGCCAGTACAGTTGTTTTAAATCATTTTTGAAAAGCATTAATTTCGAACGAGGGTAATATTCGTTTGTATATACATTTATATATTTCATTGCAGAACTTTACATAAATCACATTATTAAAGATTGACAGTTATATATAAAGTCCAGAAGTTAACGCAAAATGCCTTAAAATACTTTTTGCCCTATTGTCTTAGATTTTAAGAAAATTCCGTTTTACATTTTTAATACCTTTATTTACATATATTGGCCTCAAAGTATTATTTTAATTGAGATTTCTTTTATTTTCTGAAAAAAAACGTGCAATTGAACTAAGCAACACGAACATTCGCAACTAAAATGGAATTTTTTCAAATGGATTGTTGGCTCTCTCGCCTTGTTAAACGTTATATGAAGAATCCAGGTTAACACAAATTATTGAACAAATACTATCTAAATATTTTATTTGTTACGATTTAATGTTTAATAAGAACACTTTTCAGGGTTGTCTCTGATATCATTATTTCTCTCGGATAGATAAAGTTCGAAACGTTAGTAAACGATGTGTTAGTAAATTATATATTTGGTGAAATTAATTAATTTTCCAGACGAAAGGGTCACATCGTGAGTAAAAAATAAAAGTTAGTTCTTTTTAGCAAATATTGTCTTAGGAAAAGCCAAAAACCATAGTTAAAATATTCGAAGGTGATACTAATAATTCAGCTTCTATTGCAATGGATTCTTACAAAAGTTATAAGATTTAAATTTTACCTCCACATAAGATGAAATATAATTTTTGATTCTGAAACACATTCTAAGGGACGTAAGGCAAAATTTAATTTTCAACAATTTAAACAAGAAATATCAATTATGCATAACGCATTATGATTATAAAACACTGGCACATAATTTATATACAAAGATAATACGTAATAATAAAATGGTTTTATGAAGGATGCAACATCAAATATAAATTTAAACGATCTTTAAACATCACGATTTTTACATAGCGGAAAAAATGGATGGCATATTTAATTGTGAAATGAATTCGTGATCTCTTCATATATCATGAGTGTAATTAATATTTACATTTTTAATAAAAATACTTACGTATTTAGCTGAAAAATTTTTGCATATTTCTTGTAATAATTTGAATATTTCCTAAAACTTTCGAAGCAATTTGTTAATTTTAACTTTAGTGTAATTTGTATTTTATAATTATTGCATTTATGCATTTTTTTAATGTAACAAATGTAAAATCTTAAATTCTGATATATAGATTTTGCCTGGTGGTTTTAGTCTACATGTTCGAACTTGTTCGAACTGTATTTTCACTTCGCCACTGATAAAGGTCATAGTGATGCCCTAAAGCGCTTTGGCCGTGTAATTTTTGCACGTCGAGGAAATGAGATTTTATTAGAGGACATTTTAATTTATTTTGGGTTGACTTTGATTTGAAACTTTTAATTATGAGTAACCGTGAAAATAAGTAAGTGATTTGATAAGCAATTTTGCAATAATTGGCTTAATACCTCTATGTAATTTGAATTTTGCATGATTTAGTCTATTTTAGTATTTTTATTGCCTGAACATCCGTAGAATATCTATCTTCTCGTATAAATTGCAAATAATAAACACAATAGATCAGTAAATACTTCTTATTCGATTCTATAATAAATGGACCATGCATATTTCAAAATTTGCTAAACTATCATTATTAGTTGAACAATTTAGTACCTTGAAAAGTAGAGTATGAAGCGATCGCTAAATGTGCTTAATAGCAACTAGTATGTTGCCATAACTTCAATTGGTGGCAAAACATGAAGCATGTCTAACGTATTATGAACCTGTAATGGTAATTGGAATATTCCTGGATATACTGCAGTTCCTTTTTTTAATAATTAAAAAAATATCATTCAGTATTTTATTAAACTGTATTCTCTAGCATTAATCTAATGAATGTTATTTTAATACTTATATGCATTGCTTATATTACCTCAACCACATACATAAATCAAAAGAATGAATCTTGTAGCAGAAAAAAATACCACATTCTGTACCACATTCAAAATACCACATTCCACAACTACAGAAACAGTAACGGTAAATGTGATATTCCTGTACTGCAGATTTTTCTTTTGTTAATTTAAAAAAGATTCAAATGTTTCATTAAGCTTCCTTCTCTGGCATTAATGTATTTAATATCAATTCAATACTTATATACATGTCTTAAATATTTATCCAAACGCATACATAAATTAAAAGAATAAATCTTGCAACTGAAACAAAAAATACCACATCTGTATCATAACTACGCCTAGCCTGTAAGGGAATACTGCGGAATCCATGGTTAGAGCCATTCATAAATTATCCAAGTGTTGAGAGCTCTTTAGCATTACACTCATCCAAACGTCACGTGTTTACTTTCGCAAATTGCTGGTCATGAATATTCAACGCCAGACCAATCAATGCACAGGAGAATATGGAGTGTTCTGACTAAGTATCCATCATTCAATAAAACGGGAAAGCTTTGGTGATGTAATTTTATTCCGTTCTGTATTTGCAAGTATACGTGATTTTCTTTGGATGTTTTATTTTAACTCTTTTAAAGTAGTTAAAGACAATCGTTTCAAAGGGGTAGTAGAAATAAATTTCTAGCCAATGCACAAATATTATTCACAGAAAAATTAAATTCAATTGGCATACGAGTTTTCAATGTCATTATGGGATTGTAATTAATAAATGTAACTAAAATACTCGTATATTCATGAATATTGTAGATATAATGGTTGTAAACATATCCATGAATATTGTAGATTTAATGCTTGTAAATTATTGTACGGTCAACTTCAAGAACATAAATATAATCACTTCAGAAGTTGAACAAATAGGAATAGATAGTTCAATAGGTAATTCAGTAGATAAAATTTATAATATCTAGAGATTTATGAAATGTATATATTGGTTAATTTAGCAACATTAAGAAAAGTCGCCAAATTGACGAAATTTTCCAAAAAAAGTCGCCAACATTTCGCCAAACGTTACTAATGGAGAAACAGGTTATTCTTACAGTAGATAAATGACTTTTGGCGAATTGTTTAGCGTCAAAATACAAAAGCTATTACCCACAACTAACTTTTCTCTTAAATGGAATGATCTAGATCCACAAGAATGATGTTAGCAAAATTATTGCATAATATTACATATGAAAAGTGAACATATGTCCCAGTAATTTTTATTTTCTGTAATTTTTTGATAATTTTGTTTTAAAAATTTACAAAATCGTAAGAACGGTTGATGCTAGAGTTCTAAAGTTTATGATAAATCTCTTTCTAATGAAAAATTAGATGAATGATTTTTTGCGTAACTTTATTGTATGTTTTCATTTTTTGATGATATTTTCAAAAGTTCATTCGAAAATTTAGGGGTGAACATTTGATTGCGTTTAAAAACAATAGGCTTCCAATATTCACTGATTGTAATTTTTGTACCTAATTTCGTTCAAATCTGTCTATTCGTTTGTCAGATACTGTCTTCACTGACTCACGAACACACACACACACACACTCACACATACACAGACATCACCTTAAAACGTTCAATTCGTGTTCAACGTGCTCTCCTAGTGAAAACACGAATTCAAATTTTCGACCCAGTCACAAAACTTTCCTTATACATTGTAACTATATATATATAAGGAAAGTAATATAATACTTCTCACTTGTACATTTTTATAGTATTTTATTTATTATTTAAATCGTATAAATTAAATAAAAATCGTCTGTTGTAAAAATACATTTTATAGTATTCCATTGCTAAGTGAGATGTTATAATTTTCTTCAAATGAATTTTCGAAAGAAAAAATCGTCTGCATAATGATATTTCTACGGACGTAAAAATTTGCATGTCATATTAACAACTCGACAACCCTTAGTCCTAGAAACTCGGAAGATGGACGTGTCTACGAGCGGAGAAGTATAGAATAATCGTACTAAATCTGGAAAAAAAATCTCAAAATATGGATTTGTATACAGAACAGACAACTGTTCATTATTACATAGGACAGGTTATAACCATGAAAAAATAAACCAAAAATATGGATTTGCATACTGAATAGAAAAACTGTTCATTTTTACATAGACAGATTATGACCATAAGCAAAGTAGAGAGATGGTGGCACTCGCATAGCTCTGTGGGCCAATCTTCCGTTCTCAATGAAAATTTTACTATGAAAATTTTCCGGATGTACTGGTATTTACTTTTAACTAGGGACCCCAGCAAAGGTTAAGGTGGCTCAGTATAGATATATATATATATAAGTAACATTGTCTAACTGATAATTATAGTTGATGAAAAATGTGCCTTGTAATGGATATTAGGACAAAATCTAGTAAACTGATAAGTAACTATCTTAGTTGCAAACAGCGGTTTTTCTTTTTTAAACAAAAACGCTTGCTATCGATTATCTTTGTCGACGGCAAAGACTGACTGAGCAAAAAGTCGAAAAATTGTGATTTTCAACTTTAAAAGTCCGTAGCTTTTAATCTAATTCGAATTCTCATACACAGCCCATTACGCAATACTTTGAATATAAAAATGCGTTAAATATTGTAAAGAAAATTGCCCAGTTCTGCATGTAGCTCAGATCTCGTATAAAACTGCTGTTAGTAAGGTGTTATTTCAAGGAAGTTATTAAGTTTCAAGGACGGAAATTACCAATTATACGAGAAATGGGTCCCTCATACATTGCGGACCTCAGGCATTTAACTAGTTTCCCTATAGGAAAAACCGGCCCTATTGAGAACATGATATTCCTTTTTGAGAACATGATATTCCTTTTTGAGAACATGATATTCCTTTTTGAGAACATGATATTCCTTTTTGAGAACATGATATTCCTTTTTGAGAACATGATATTCCTTTTTGAGAACATGATATTCCTTTTTGAGAACATGATATTCCTTTTTGAGAAAGGGTTGTGCAAAACAGTTGAGCATGCCAGCATTTTTGCCGATATTTGCGCCCAGATTATTTGCGCCCAGACAGCAGCTATCATTTGCTGTGGCTGCTATAAAAATAACATGGCCCTAAAAAGTGATAGCTAAAATAATTAACGGCTAGTTTTGGGCACCAAAGCTGGTAAATATTAAAACATATTACTAATATAGATTGCAAGGAAAAATAAATAAAAATTAATGTCTGGATAAATTTTAAGAACATTTTAGAAAAAAGAATTACACTGTAAACATGCAGGGCCAACGGCCGTACCGTGCTGAAAACACCGGTTCTCGTTAGATCACCGAAGTCAAGCAGCATCGGGCGCGGTTAGTACTTGGTGGGTGACCACCTCGGAACACCGCGTGCTGTTGGCCATCTCGGGTGCGGTATCCCCGTGGTTTGCGCGCTAGATTTGCACGCTACCACAAAATGCCGCCGTGTTCATGCGGAGTACGATCACGTTAAATATGTGGGTCCGTAAGTCCTTCCGAGAGGTTGGTGGTAGGGGAAGGAGGGTACGGTTCCTGTGGATGCCTCCCCCACTGGGTTCCGATCTAAATTGGGTGGAACTTCCCGGCCGTCCATACAGTTACCTTACACCTTTCTGGTAGGTCGGACGGTCTGGGTCTCAACTGTAAACATGCAAACACGCTCTATTATAAGTAACGTTTCAGTTTTGATAATTAATGTCAGAGCTTCATCCAGGAAATGTAGAAGATTCAAATAATTATATTTTGACATGAAACTGGATAGCACTAGACAGTTTTCCCATAATTGCGAACTAGCGTTGAATTGTTTTACATAACTAGCGTTGAATTGTTTTACATTAACATTGGCTGTCCAAACAGTTACCTTACACTTTTCTGGTAGGTCGGACGGTCTGGGTCTCAACAACAACATTAACATTGGCGAAATGTTGAACAATCCCGAACTTCAGATTTTCATGACGAACAACGCGTTTCCTCATAAACAGCAATGGTGTTTGTTCTGAAGAGAACGGTTATTCTTATTTCATTAGCTGCAGAATCAACTGTTATTCTTATTTCATTAGCTGCAGAACTTATTCATCGCAGCTTCCTGTATTATTTTCGTTACAAACATGCGGAATGTTTGAATAAACGAAATGTTTAATTATATAAGATATTATTCTAAAATATTACCGGTAGATATTAAATATACGCAATGATATTTCAAATTTGATTTTCCTTATTCACTTTGTGAGGAGGTGGAATAAAGTATCCGTTTCTCAAAAACTGCTGTCCAAATGGCTGCAGTCGAAAATGTATTTATGGCCTGTGAATACTAAGATTATCACATATAAAGAGAAATTTACACTTGAAATTGCTGAATTTGTGCCAATATGAAACTCACACCAAAAAGTTATTTCATTTTCATTATTTCTTTTGGTCATATTAGCACCTACGAATAATGATTTTGAATAAATAATCGGATACAAAATTTGCCTCACCCAAAACTCTGACTGATAAACATGGGAGTGGGAAAATGTAGGCGTGGCCATATAACCAAATAATATATGTTTTGTCTTTTCGCAATTGAATATTTAAGTATTTTCTAAATGATGCTAAGTTTCCATGATTGAACATGATTATCATAGTTTCCAATTGTTTAATTTCTTATAGGAGGAAGGGTCGCCGCAACGCTTGTTTCGTCTTCTATGCAAACGTAAAGTACAACTGGTCAAAAATAAATCCGAACACCGCTCGTTATTTAAGTTTCTCAGGTCCTACAGTAAAACCAGAAGTGGCATTAGACTCGGAATAATGTCTTCTATAAAGACATGTTCATCTAATTTGCATAAGACGTCGTATTCATATTTAGTTATTCATTATTACCCCAAATTCCAATGTCAACACGCAATTTTATGTTATCATACGATTCATTATCTCAACACTATGCTAAACCTAAATTTGTATGCGAAACAGACCATAAATATAGAAGATATACGAAAAACCACACGGGATCCGTCTCCTTTTAGGGATAGTGAAATGAAAGTCACGATTACACTGCAGTTATACCTTTAGCATTTCGTTGATGTGACACATTCTTAACAAAACATATCTTAAAAATGTAAAGCATGTGGCTTTGAGCACAATCAAAAATGGACTGATTTACAACATAAAATGCAGAGAATATCCAGATAAATAAGCATACATTCGCTTCAAAAATAAACGAACTGGATAAAACAACCTAAACGACCAAGTAAGTACGAGACAATGTTCACCAAACTGAAATGGCTAAACGGCATCTCAATATAGTGGCGTAATCTAGTGACAAGAGAGGGAAATAAAACAAGAAAAGAAAGGCAGAAAATAAAACGCATATAGTATAAATAAACTAGAATATGTACTTACAATTACTCTGAACTTGAGATGTACACCTATTTAAAACCACACAGGAATTTAAAAGAAATTTACGAAAACCAAACAAAGCAATTACAATGAGCCTGCATGTGAAAATAACCACCCCCATAACAACGCTAACGGAATAAATGCTGCACCGATGGTGCTGATATGGAATTCTGCAAAAATACTTCGGGAGCAACTCCCCTTGGGATCCCAAGTTTCATGGACGATAACCTTGTTATGGACGTACGATGGTTAGATTTTCCAATACAAAGGATACAAGCAGATAAACACATACACAGACATACATATTCTTTTATTATTGTAAATAGAAGATACATAAATTACCCCTTCAAAACAAGAAATGCATATATTTATTTTTAAATTCACAATGTGTCTATTAATAGTATGGATTCTGTTTACAATTTGTTTGAAATATAATTTTTTTTATTTTTTCAATGATGTTATAATAGAAACTCTGCAATAAAATGGTCAGGCACTAAGGAACTGATTTATGTAAAAATCATACACACAGCCAGACATATTTCTTTATTATAAAAGACAAAAACATTAAACGTAGTTATGGAGAAATATGAGATCATTGGCACATCATTTACTACTTTACTAGACTTTTAACTTTCCTGATATACATAGTATAATATTTAAGGAAAGTATTGCGACAGGATCAAACATTCGAAAACGAGTTTTCGACGGGAGAGCACGTTTCAAGCATCTCTGAACACGAATTGAAAGTATTTGAGATGGTGTATGTGTGTGTAAATGTGCGTGTGTGTCTCTGTGTGTGAGTGTGTCTGTGTGTGATTTGTGTGCGTCAGTGAGACCTTGGAGGCCAATACCTCACGAACGAATGGAGCGATTCGAAAGTAATTTGGTACACGTTTTAAAATCCGTGAATACTGGAAGCAATCGAGTACACAAGCGAATGCCCAAACACCTCCAAATCTTCGAATGAAATTGTGAAACAATCATCAAAATATCAAAACGTTCAACAAAGTTGCGTACATAATCATTTCTTACGTAATTTGTCATTAGAAAACGGTTGACACATATTGACACACATTTACAGAAGTGAGTTCGGTCAAAACAACGATCTCGGTTCATCGGAGGACCACCAAGAAATTGTGGGGTGAAGAAGTAAATTAAGCGAAAAGGATCATAATTTCCAAAAAATATAAAAGTATATTTTTATTCTAAATCAGCTAATAAAAATTGGCAATTTAGACCGTTCTGGAACAAAACAACAAACTACTTTCCTTGATTCACGGATGACCAGTTAGAATTATGTGTTTGGTCTTGGAATGTAAAATTTTTCTTGTCTGCCATAAATATTTTAAAATAAAATTAAACTTTAAAATAAGAAATAAAAGTCTGATTTATCATTTAATCAGGAGTTGTATATCAAGAACGCTGCTCAAAATGGACGCAGCATGTTAAAATAAATAGAACATGGCACACAATCCCGCTCGAAACTTAGCCGGCTTGGCCGGAAGTAGAGATTTTTCACTATATTTAAGAACATTTGGTCTCACTACTGTAGGAACTGCTGTAGGAACAAAAGGATTTTTTTTAAATCTCAGAAACGTAGTTACATTCAAATTTCGACATTTCTATACAAGGAAATTTCATTTATTTAACATCCCGAATTAATTTTTACTTTCCTTATATACACAGTGTAATGGGAAAACATTTTGACGTGATTGGAAATTTCAACGGTAGAGCACGTTTCAAACATCCCTGAATGCGAATCGAACGTTCTTGAGGTGATGTGTGTGTGTGTGTGAGTGCGTGTGGAGACAATATCTCCCGAACCAATACAGCGAATCGAACGAAATTTGGTGCAAAAATTACAATGAGTGAATGCTGGAAGTCTATTCTTCTTAAACGCTATCGAATGTCCGGAAGACCCCCAAATTTTTGAATGAAATTTTGAAAACATCATCAAAAAATCAAAAACTTTAATAAAGTTATGTAAATAATCATTTATTATGCAATATTTAATTAGAAAACAATTGATACAAATTTTAGAGCATTAGCATTGACCGTTCTAGAAAAATTGCACATTTTTCAAATAAATGTATCAAAAGTCCCAAAAATAACAAAAAGTACTAACTATAGGGAAATATATTCACTTTTCATAAGTAATGTTATGCGGTAAATTTGTTAAAATCATTCTCGTAGAACTTGCTCATTCCATTCACGAAATCATATAATTCAGGTAATAGTTTTGTCTATGGACGCCATTAGTCATGTATCTACCATAAGCATAACCTAATTCTCGGATAATAACGATTGGCGAGATTTTAGCGACAAATATTGCTGAATATCACCAACATGGCGACATTTTATGTGTTCTCAAATTGATGAAAATATCGCTAAATTGATAAAAATATTTCCAAATTGGCAAAAATGACGCTAATTCAATGAACATGATATGATGACTAATTGATGAAAATCCAATATCCGGGGAAAAGATACAAGGCTCTATTGTAGAAATAACCTATTTTACCGGCCGCACTGCTCAGCAAACTCTTGGCTACGAATTTTGGCGTAATATCGCCAACTTGGTAACTTATTAAATATTGCCATATTGACGAAAATGTCGCCTAATTGATAAAAGTATCGTCAAATTGATAAAATTATTTCCAAATTGATAAAAATGTCGCCAAATTGATAACATCGCAGCGAAATTGATAAAAATAATGTTAAATCAATGACAATGAGGTCTGATTGATGAAAATTTAATATTTTAGAAAAACATAAAATCGATTACGAGAATAACCCATTTCTTCGTTCATTCGTCTAGAATGTTTGGCAAAAAATTTAGCTAACTTGGCAAATTTGTAAATGTTGCCACATTGACGAAAATGTCGCCAAATGGATAAAAAGGTCATCAAAATGACAAAAATGATTTCAAATTGTTAAAAAGAACGCTAAATGGGAAGTAATGTTTTGAAAATCTTTAATTCTGTCATATAGCGGGTATAGCTTCTAGTGTAATAGAAATATTCTTCTTTCCGATTCTTTGTAACACTCAGTTTCACATTTGACGAACTTGGTGAATAATTTAGCAAAATATCGCTGACTTGGCCATATTCCATCCCAGATTGACGAAAATATGGTCGAAAGTGCAAAACAAAAATGCGCCAAGGTAATGAAAATGATGCTTAACTCAAGAATTTATTATTAAAATACTCATATTTCGATATATGGATTATATTTCTTATTGAGGAAGCCATCAATACTGATAACTGTTAATTTAGAGTTGCGCGAAATCTGAGTTAATTGGGTACGAAATAGTTTTACATGTTGTCATCCGGAACAACGCCAAATGTACAACCCTAAAGTTAAAAACACTGTGCCGTGAAACTGATACCTCATATTCCCACTGTGAAAAAAGTAAATTCATTGCAGTATATAAGGATAGTCTTGTGCTGTCCACATCAGATTTTTTGAAATTAAATTCCACATTTGGCGCATTTCCAGATAGCAACAGATTCGAACGTTTTCGAGGTACTCAATTAACTGGCAGATTGAGGGGGGGTGGCA
This sequence comes from Amaurobius ferox, assembly GCA_951213105.1. NCBI lineage: Eukaryota > Metazoa > Arthropoda > Arachnida > Araneae > Amaurobiidae > Amaurobius > Amaurobius ferox. Next base: position 82,589,366 of record OX578146.1, on the reverse strand, counting down.
CAAGAGCTGTCACGTGCACCAGCCATGTTCTGGCACGAGTTCATGCAGTTAATGAGTACCAACGAACAAAAATAAAACTCTCAACAGGCGTATTACACCTGCGTAACAGGCAGCATGAAAAGCCTGTGAAACGGGCTCATTAAGCATCGTAGAGCAGGAGCGAATCGAGAATCGCCGTAACTCGTTTCGCGAATTACGGGAATAACTTACTATGTTGAAAATATAAGTGCAATCAAAATTATGTGTAATTAATGATCTATCAAATAATAAACGTTTCTTACTGTGGACATAAGTAGACACGCTTTTGTCACGTAGCTGTAAGTTGGAGGATTATAACATAACACGTTAAATAAGGGTATTAGTGAAATTCGGCAGTTCTAATTATAATTTAATTTCACATAATAGACACTTTCAATTTTTGGTTATAGGTAATGCCGCCCTAATATTTAATATCAGGTAATTCAATATCACAGTTATCATGAGCTTAGATACATGGAAAGAGCGTGTCAAAAATGATGTTAAATTCATAAAATAGGAATGTTAAATAAACAGAATGGTGTTGCTAAGACTATGAATTACATAAAAAATAACATGTTTTAAGGGGATGGAATATTTTGTGGAATTCAGTAAATATCGTGAATGCCACCATTACAATTTAAACACAGATCTTAATTGATCAAATGGAAATGCATTTTATTCACACAGCATGTTTAAAAATATATCAAATAATAATATTTATGAAAAAAACGCTTTATCTTATTAAATTAATTTGAATATTTTGTTTGTATGAAGTTCGCTTTCAAGTTATTCAGAAACCATTACAAGATTACTATTGTTTGATTTTGCCTAAATTAGAAATTTATACTTAAAGCTTCGTATATGAAAGAAATTGATCATAAAAGAATAAAAGTGCGTATAGTTCACTGTAGAAATTTACATATGCCACATTTGGATCAATCCATACATTATCAATGTATTGATAAAACTTTAGTATGATGATCATCCTAGTTTTACTTGTTTGATTTGACAAATTTCTCACCATGAATATTCAATGCTTCAACAATCAATATATTCCACAGTAGCGGTGTTAGCAAAGTATTTATCACAGAATAAAACACTCATTATTTTGCTAGACTTTCATATTCTATTTTGTACATTTGATGCTAGCTTCATTATTAAAAACTACTGTGAGCCCCGGTTATAACTCTTTCGGATATACAACGCTTTTGGATATAACAACGGTGTAACTGGTGTTGACACTATTTTATTATATTCACATTTCGATTATTTTTTTTCTATCAGAATATGTTTATATATTTATCCTACTTCAGGCTTAATCCTCAACTCATTACTCTCGAAACTAAATCGATTTCCCCCCTTCCTGAAAAGAGCCGTTCCAGGAACTAAGGAAAAACTTACCAACATTACCCAGATCGTAAAAAATAGAACCTTTCTAAATATATGAGGTCGAAAATGCATTTGCTTCCAAATGTTGAATTACAATACCGTCTCCATTATCTATATGAGGCATTATAATCAGTCAAAGTTTCAGACAATTCCGTGGCTATTTGAGGCCAAAGAGGAAATATCTGACGTGGGCAGCAGATGGCTTTCTTTATATAATGCAATGAATTTACTACTTTTACAGTACAAAATCAATTATTCTTATAGTAGATACTTATATTCTTTCCAAGATATTAAATTTTCGTCAATTAGCCGTCAGTATCATTGATTTAGGGTCATTTTTTTCCATTTGGCGAGATTTCGTTAATTTGACAACATTTAAAGAGTCACCAAGTTGGGGACATTCCGCCAAATTCGTCGACAAACTCTCGCCTAGCGTTATGAACGGAGACATACGTTATTCTTTTAGCAGATAAATGACTATTGGCGTTCAAATACAAAAGTGTTACTCAAAGTATCATTTCTCATGAATGGAACGAGTTAGATCCACGGGAATAATGTCACCAAATTAATCGCATGATACTACATATGAAAAGTGAACATGTTTTACAACAACTAATATGTTTTTTAATTTATGGGATTATTTGATAAATTTATTTGAAACATGTGCAATATCTCGGTTCATTCTAGTTTACAGTTCATGCTAGTGTTCTAAAGTTTATGTTAATCGTTCCCTAAGGAAAATTTACATAAAAATGTCTATTTACGTAATTTTGTTAAAGGTTTTGATTTTTTGATGATTTTTAAAAAATTCCACTCGAAAATTTAGGGGGTGCTGAACATTCGATTGTGTTTAAAAACAACAGACTTCCAGTATTTACAGATTGTAATTTCTGTTCCAAATTTCGTACGAATTGCTCCATTTTTTCGTGAGATATCGTCTCCACAGGCTCACTGACAGACACACACACACGCACACAAGCTCGCACCCCCCACACACATGCACACAAACACACACACACACACACACAAACACACCACCTCAAAAATGTTCGATTCGTGATCAGGGATACTTGAAACGTGCTCTCCCATCTAATACTGGAATTCGAATTTTCGACCCCATCACATTTTTTTTATATATTATACTATGTATATAAGGAAATTAAAAATAGTATTTCCAATCAATAAGGGAATCATTTGTGTGAAAATTGCTTTAAATAATGCTTCATAAAATAACTAAAACGTTAATTCGAATAAAAAATATCACCAATGACTGCCGTACTGGAATTTCCACTAACCCAGCACTGAATGACATTGCTGACCGAAACTTAGACTTTGCACTACAGAAAGCACACACGTATAGATGGACTGACAAGACATACATCCTCTTCTTTATACAATTTGATAAACTTATAACTTTAAACGTTTGAAATAACAATTATTGTGCAGAACATTTGTTGTGATCAGAATAAATGTTCGTTATATTCGAAAGTTTGTCATATCCTGGATTTTCTATTGCGAAGTTCAACTATATTATGAATAATAATATAGTGACATAATAATTTTAACATTAAATAAAATATATCGTATTACACTTTGCAACAGCCAAAATGGTTCTGAATCGAAAGTAGATATTTTGCACTAATTTTGACATACTGATTGCGAATATGAAATTAAAAATTTTGGATTTGCTTAAGTTTTAAAGATGCAAGAGGGCTTATAGAAATTACTATGATATTATCAAAAACTCTTGCAGCGATACCATATGCAAGGGCATGTCAATAAAAATAATTTTGCTGATCGTAGGCTTTCTATGGGGATGAAGTACCAAAACAATGCGTGGCTATTGTTCTTTGCAGTAAAAGCACCATCAGTAGTTCAAAAAATTTAAATGGCTATTTAATGTAGCATATAAATAAATGTGATTTAGTGCAGGGCAAATGGGGACAAGAGTTTAAACTATTGAAAACTTATTGACACGAATGTATTGTAAAACACAAGTACCAAATACGAAAGGTTTAGCTTCTGTATAAATTGTGGTGTTATCATTTTATATTTAGATAGATTAAATCGTTCCTGGATCACCGCTTTATACGCACTAAATACGATAATGGGATCTCTGGATATAGAAAAATAATACAGAGCTTACCGCAGGGATCGGTCTTGAGTCCATTGTTTTTTAACCTTATGATAAATTATTTAGTGGATGCTCTTTGCAACCATGAGACTGGAGTTCAGACTTTGCTCTTTGCAGATGATCTGGTAATCTAGACCACAGGTACTGATTTTGAGTGTATGGGAAAAAACGCTCCAATCGGCATTACTTTTTTTTTAAAAGTGGTCAGCCGAAAATGAGGTATCAGTAAATCCAGATAAGACCACCTTCCAACTCTTCTCTCTAAGTAATAAACATCATGACATAATTCTTAGATTCAAATATCAACTATAAAAAATAACTGACAGTACTACCTATGTGGGCTTGGACTTGGATTCAAAATTAAACTGGAGTGGTCAAGTTAAAAAAGCCGTTGAATGTGGAGAAAACAGGGATAAACTTCTAAAACGATTGACAGGCACAACCTGAGGCTCTACTCGGGATGTCCTTTGCACCGCCTATAAGACTTATGTAAGACAGGTAGTTGAGTACGGTGGCGAAGTTAATATAACAACCTCAGAGACGAAAAAATTGGATATTTTCCAAAACCGTATCCTGAGATTTATTACTGGAGGTATAAGATCTGCTCCAATTGCCGCTATGGAACTTCAATCTGGTTTGGATGCTTTGTGTGACCGTAGATGGGGAATGGCCTCAAACCTTGCTGAAACAATCTTGAGAAGAAGAGACAATTTTCTGAGTCATTACTGGCCAGCTGAGGAGAGGTTGAAAACGCAAAGAACTTTCCTGTCTTGTATAAGAGAATTGCAAGATACACTTGACTTTCCTTCTGCAGCTCGCTTTCCCTTTCCGGACCCTTGGTGTCCATTGAAAAAATTTAAACTTGCTGAGAGACACTTGGAACTTGTCTCTGCTGTTAACTAGAAACCTTTTCTTGACTCTAAATTGAAATTTACTGCCTTGACTACTGTACATGAACGTTTCCCGGATGATTCTTGGCTCCATGTCTATACTGATAGTTCGGTTGAGGGGACCATAAAAATGCTGGAGCTGGCGCTTACTCTATAGACCTTACATTGTCTTGCGCCGTTGGAAAACACGTTGATAACTTTGATGGCGAAATAACCGCCATTAGCCTTAGGCAAAATGGAACAGTGTGAAAAGGAAAATATCATCTTTTTTGTTGATTCCAGGACGATAATTATGACCTTAACATCTTTCAATCTCTGGGAATGTGAGATTTCCAAGAATTGTATGGAAAAAATTGATAAGCTGCTGAACATCAAGAACCGCATTGCCTTGCAGTGGATTCCATGTCACTGCGGGATATATAGAAATGAGCGGGCAGATTTATTGGCTAAGAATGGATCTCAAATGAAGGAACCGGATCCTCCCTTGCCTGTGCGGCATATAAAGCGATATATATCCCACTCTATTAAAGCTAACCGTTTCAGTCTGTATGGGGAGAGCTTCCGGAAAAAAGTGGATCTCCCTGCTAAATAAGTTCGTCAAGAATACCCATTTTCTCGCATAGAGCAGTTGGTGTGGCTTGCTTTAGACTTGTCACGGGTCATGATTACTTACAGAGTCGCCTGTATCGAATGGGACAGACAGATACAGATGTCTGCCCTCTTTGCGACCATGGCGTTACCATGACTGGAGAGCATCTCAACATTTGCCCTGCTGTTCTTAATTGGTTTCTTTTATGTGTTACTGACAAGGCTTTTAGTGACTAATTTTAGCGTTCAACTTTGTATTGGGCTGCTCGTCGACTTATGACCGAGAGGTCGGAGACGGGCATAGGATAAAAAAATATATATTTTATGAAAACAGGAAAATAAAACGAAATACTTGTCTCTTATGGTTTTTGATTTATATGAGTTAAAATTATGATTGAAATAAAGCATTTAATGTTAAAATAACGGATTGTAAAAACATATATTCGCAAAACAATTTGCTTTATGATTAAGTTAAAGATATTTAATATATCTCTGCAGTTATAATTTTAAAAATAATCTCAGATTTTTTTCTCAATAAACAAACAAGAATTAAAAACAAGCAAACAAGAAATTTATGATAGAGCCGTCATATAGTGTCATGTCGTTTATTTACGACGAAATTATTAAGAATTTTTATACTCTTTTGTACACTTATCTTATACACTCATTCGAATTTTTGGATTAACTGGAAATGGCACCTTCGGAATAGAAAGTGTGGAATCATTAGTGAAGCCTGTAACCCCCTCTGAAATTATATGTTGAATCCATATCAGTTATCATCTAATCAATTCTGAAAAATATATGTTGCAATGCAAATACAAATCCCTCAACCAGAAACAAATGTTGAATTCATATTAGTCATCATATATGCATGGCTGATTAAATTAAGAAATAAATAAATGTTTCTAGGAAAATGTATATTTTTTAACCAGAATTGGGAAAAATTATTGAAAGTCGAAAACCGCTGTGAACCTGAATAGCCTCTCTGGAACTATATACTGAATACATGTAAGTCGTCATCTTAGTTCTATCAGTAGCTGATCGGAAATATGCGATGTTGCGATAAAAATGTAAATATTTGAATTAAATGTGAATCAAATGTGGCATTCCCAGAACCGAAAGTGGAAATATTTATTATGCTTACATCCTCCGTAATTTGATGTAAAACTTTATCAGTCCTTGTGAATTATTTGTTTATGGTCAATTTTTAGAAATAGATGTTTCAAGGAAAATTTATGAACCGAAAGTCGAAATTCTTAATTTACCACCTTACCTTTTACAGAATTCGCAGCTTAATCCATAGCAGTTGTCATCTACATTTGTTTATATACAATAATCTTTAAAAATAGATGTTTTAATGAAGATTAAGAATTTTGAACTGGGTATATAAGACGAACCAGAACTGGAAATGCTTAGTGAAGCTCTCTCTACCCCGTCTGCAGTTCAATTCTGAACCGAATATCAGTTGTGATCTAATCTCTGTATTAGTACTTGAAAAATATATGCTTGAAATGCAATTGTCAGGTAAAAAAAATGGTACTGTGAAATTTCTGTTGGCAATAACTTATAACAGAACATTTTAAAATAAAATAAATATTAAAATCAGCCTTTTATACTAATTAGATTTTTGTTTACTAGGTTTCTTTTTTTTATCGTGAACATCCACAAAACTAAATAAAACCTTACCTAATTCCAACACTTCCTTGTAGGTAATGGAAAAAGCGCTATAACATGGCATTAGGATTCAAAGCCATTGTTCGTTACTATATATCCAGAAAGAGAAGCTCTTTTCTAGCGTTGAGGGAATTGTAGAAGGTTCTATCTTTCTCTAGTTTCTGAAAATAAACCTCTCCGAGAATAAGAAAAAACGATGTGGTTTTGAAAGTAACGTATATAGTATATAACCCAGAGTAGGATAAGCATCCATAGTAGCATTTAATATTGGACCAATATTGTATATCTTGGCAATGCATTGGAAATTGTGGGAACAGTAAATAAAAATAGAAATAACTACTATTTATTAATTACAATTAATATTGTTAACTTGAACTTAATATACATGGTCGTAAATTGCTCATATAGTGGAACTCATTTATTATTCTACTGTACATTGCTTTGTTGTGTAAAATATATATGCTATTGTACATTTTATTGTACATTGTATATTCTATTGTATTTCTATTGTACATTGCTTTGTTGTGTAAATTCTGTAAAATGATTATTAATTAATATAGTACAAAATGGATCACACCATTTTTTAACTTTAACAATAAAACATTTATTAAAAACATAAATACTTGATTATTCAATTACAACAATTAATCATATTATTTCGGTGGAGGGAACATGTGAGATCAGTATGGAAATGCCCAACATATATTTAGACCTAGATATATTTTTGAAGAACACATGCCTTCAAGTCTGTCTTGGACTTTGATCATATATCAAAATGCTTGCATCAGTAATTTGTACTCGCCATAACTCTAGGTGTTCGGCTCCTTCTCGTACTACCGATTGCACTGCACACATCAAATAGATCTAGCCATTATTTTTGAACATCTACGGAAAACCCTACATCTCTAATCGTCGTGCTATATTTTCTAAGTCATCATGACGCCCGAGTATATTTCAACTGCTATAAATCGTTAAGTCATAATATCGCAAGAATATCACCACAAGTATCGTTCTTGTATAACCGTTTCTTAACAGGTTGTGGATCTCTTTCCCTCGGGGGTGTCACTCCCCCTTTGCATCTATTTTACGCATCCAGTATGACGCAACAAGCACTTTTTCCATTGGTTAATCATTTATCCAATGTTGCGACTTGGCATCCTCTAAGGGCCCGCTCGGACCCCTCTGTCTTGACATTCTTGGTTTATGGTTTTATCTGACCTTTAGGTTCACATGCTGTAAAACCTGGCGTCATCCAGACTAGAAGTATTGTTCGATGTTTCAGACACAATAAATATGCACATAAAACTGTCTCACCAAAGTCTGAGATCTATTTTTGGTCTCACAGAAATATTTCCAATGTAATCCCAATTTGGGCAAATATTAGGGTTATATTGGCCACCAATATTGATTAATATGTTCATTAGAGTATTACTCCAATATTGGTGTTGAATTGGAAACATAGGCGTAACATTGCCCCAATATTTTATGCCAATATTGGACCACTTCCATCAGAATTCCACTAGTTGATATTCCTCCAATGTTGGCTGCCAATATTATATTGCTACTAGAAATATTCTTATAGCAAAACTATTAGTTATTAAAAATATTCATTCTCATGGCCTTATATACTTGTGCATAAAAATTGTTTTCGGTTTGGAATATTAAAAAATACGGGAAATTCGTTAAATGTACAGAAAAAAATATATGTATAGAAAGTTGATGTTGTAAGATGTATATGCAGGAAAAGTTTCTGTTGTTAAGCTGTATATGTTAGAAAAGTTCTTTAAAATATTTTAATTAAAACATGTCGGAAATCGATGTCAAGCAAATGAATATTATGCATTTAATGAATATGTAACAATGCATAAAAGTTAATCATGCTTACAGAAGGAACGTTTAACTGTACTTAAGGATTTTTATTACCCAGTTTTCTGCATTCACTAAACTAAAGAAAGTAATAATACTAAAGAAAAATACTAGTAAAGACACTTCATAGTAAAAATTATTCATTTTGAAAAATCGGCGTATTCTAATTCAAATTACACAAAAGTACTTCTAGTCTTTAAAAGTTTTATCTATTATGAAAATATAAATGTTTTTATTGGTAAACGTATTCATTTTTGAGATAAAGTTCCATACACACACATGCAGACAGAAGGAGTTCGAAATGTATTCAGGATGCCACCAATAGGGGATATATATATATATATATATATATATATATACTGTGTGTGCGTATATACATTTTGATACATTATGTGCAAAAATAGTAATATTTTTATATGATTGCATAAAGGGTAGTTATTGCTATTTTTTAAAATTTCATATACTGACTCTTTTGACATATACAACGCACAATCGATCCCACGAAAATGTTAAATATATCTGCATAAGAAATCCCGACGGAATTGGCCCATTGGAAAACATGTTTTTTTAACTTAGTTTTTGTGACATGACACGGTTACTCTTGACTCTCAAAATACATTTTTGATCAAAATATGGTTAGGATTAAAAAATAAAAGAAGAAATATATTTAATTTTGTATAGCTGTTTTTTATATTTCTTTATATTTACAAGTATCGAGAATCAAAAATATTTCAAGAACGTTTTTTAGATTTTTTTTTTATACAGAGAAAAGAAAAATCCACGTGGGACAAGGAATTCCAACGTAACTCAAGAAATATAAATAATTCTTTATCATCATAACAGGTCTCAAAGGAGCTAATTTACTCTTCCAACCTGAACTATGGGATAAACAGAAATAATTTTGTGAAATTTACTATTTTGAAAATTCCCTCGTCTTACATAAAATGGAGAAGAAACTCCAGAATTTGCATATGGGATTTTCACATTTAAATACCCGGGGTAACTACAGATTTTTTCTTTCGATCTAACGTACGGAATACATCCATGATTTAAGAAAAACTAAAGACTTACTAAAAAATTTCGAATCTTTTCAAATATGTCTCCATTGCATGTACTGTAAAGAAGTAATAAAGGAGCTAGATATACATCAGCATATCATGAATATATTTTCTATTAGCAGTTTACCCGTCCTTCGTATATGCTTATATATGTAATAAATAAAAAAGAAGATTAAAATTTACAATTAAAATTTTAATATATGCGGTCTAAGACAAAACAATCCACGCACCCCGAAAAATAGTGCGATAGTAATGAAACTTTACATGCAAACGCCTTTCGACCGAATATGCAAATGAACAGAAATTCGCAACCAATGAATGAATAGTCGGAACTACAGCGCATTGAAACTGAGCACCATGGTGGTGTATATAAGGAGCGAACCTCGCTTTCAGGAACAAAACGTACAGTGGATTTCGATTGCGTTTACATACCTTGATTATAACAATGCCTCGCCGGGGAATTCGCGGCCACTGCAAGCATATAAAGGAGTTTGAAAGTAGGAGTGCGGTCGGACTGCATGAGGCTGGTTGGTCACAACGACGAATCGCTCGGTATTTGGGTAGGCGCGATGCAGCAATTAGACGATGATGGCAGGAATGGGTCCAGAATGGCAGATTTCAGCGGCAAGCGGGCAGCAGATGGTCCAGAGCGACGACAGAACGGGAAGATAGAGCGACTGTTAGAGCAGCTGTGACAGCACGAGATTCGTCGTTATCAACCACCCAACGTGTGACAAACACGGAGGTGGCTGCTCGGACCATTAATAGAAGACTACGGGAGCGGAATCTATACACGTGGCGCCTATTAAACCGTCAACAGCGATTGCAATGGCACAGGTCTCGATCAAGGTGGAATTGCTCGGATTGAGAACGAATTGTCTGCAGTGATGATTCCCGTTTAGAACTGAGTCCCAATGAATAGCGCAGACGTGTCTGGAGACAGCCCGAACATCGTCAGGATCCTGATGTTACTGTTACACGCCACAAGGACCGACAACAGGGAGTTATGGTCTGTGGTGTCATTTTGTTTGATAGCCGGGCACCTTTGATAGTCTTTCGTGTCACCATCACAAAAAAGCGGTGCGTTGCCGGCATTCTACGACCAGTTGTATTGCCATTTCTTTCGCGACACCCCGGGCTAACTTTTCAGCATGATAATGCCAGAACACACACGGCACACCTCTCTATTGATTACCTGCGTGCTTACGACACACTTCCTTGGCCAGCCAGATCCCCAGATATCTCGCCAATTGAGCACATTTGGGCTGAGATGGGACGTCGCCTGCGATCATCCCAGAATGTAGATGAATTCGCTCGTCAATTGGAGGCCATTTAGAACGACATCCCTCAGAACACGATTCGGCAACTTTATGCATTAATTCCACGTCGGGTAACAGTTTGTATAAAGGCCAGAGGTGGACCAACGCCATATTGACGTGCTCACTTTGTGTTGATCTTTCAGTGCAATAAATCATCCAATTGTTTTCAAATTCTTATCATTTCTCTTTCTGTATATCCACATTATACGTACCAAATTTTATATCATTTGGATAATTACTTCTTGGTGCGTAAAAATTTTGTTGTTATAGAATGTCAGCGTAGAATGTCAGCCTGATCAAGTGTTAAACCTAACAATTTGATAAATGTTTTAAAGATCAAAACCAAAAACACCATATATAGTATAGTAAAATTGGCTTAGAGAGTATCATAATTTGTAGAAGTGGCATCGATATAACCTAATGGTTTGCATTTAGCATATTCCCAAACAGATCACTTTCCTTTATGTTGGAGTCATTGTTATTTTCTTACACGCAAATGTAGCATAAAAACCGTCCCGTTCGGGATTTTAAATTCACAACTTGTCCGTTTCTAGCTGGGTATTATATTTAAATGTTCCTCACTTTCATCAGTCGCAGCTCTAATTTGAGTAATGGTGAAATTTTTGAACTATTACGTTTGGTTGAGTTTGGAATGATATATATGTCTCTGGAAGTTTCTGAGCTAGCACTCTTTTATTTGGTTTACCCTGCATTCACAAACACACGTACTTACGTCGTCGAACGGACATTAATAGTATATTTATGGATGCTGTTACTAATTTCATTTCTCTCCTTTTCTAACTAAAATGAGTTGTTTCTAATTGTAAAAGAGCTGTTTAGGGTCAGTATAGCGTCGATTGGTGCATCATGATAGTTACAGTTGATAAGAAAACACCTACTGGTTAGTTGAAAAGCTGAGTTTTGAAATATTTTGCAAGGTAGGGAAAACTCACGTATACAATCACTTCATGACTGATACATACGCAGCAGGTGGATGCATGCCGATATCCATATATGTGGTAGCTGTTTCTAAGATTGAAACCAAAAAAATCATATAAAATGTAGTAAAATTGGCTTAGAGAGTATAATATTTAAAATACCTCATTTATTCAGAAGTTTAATTAGAAGAATCATGAGCCCCAAAACTTACCTGAAAGAAAATTACAAGATTGTAAATAGAAATAAATAATAAAATTACTTCAAATATTACGAAAGCAAATTACAATTTTTTTATTGCAATATAACAAATTATTAGCTAAATAAGAAAGGGATAATTATGTACAAAACATGAAACACGCACAAGTACTAAATGACTAAGAAAACGTACACTATTGAGCAAATTAATTCCAATCTTATGGCTAATGATATGTCTATGACACCATATTTCCCAGAGATATGGCATAAATGCTATTAATTATTTTTTATTTGCCCTGTTTCATTATTTTTATGCATCGAAACAAAGTTTATATACTTTTCATATTAGTTGTTTTCTTTCCCATTTTGCCTTTCTGTCATCATACTAGATGGCGCTGAAATACATGAATTGTTAATTTAGCCATTTTGCTGCAATCGCAAGGCTTAGCTTACTCTTAGATTCCAATACAAGGTTTGTTTTTACTAAAGAATAAATCCAAAAATTTCTTAAATGATTGTCTGCATTCTGCATTTATTTGCACATTACTTTATACTGTGTTCTAGTATTGGCAAAATATTTTATAAAATATATCTGAAATGAATTGGATTTCGATTTGCATGATTAAAAGGTAAAGGACAATCTTATGTGTTTAAAGCAAAATATCTAGGACAAAACTTGGAACAGTACTAACAAAAATTATAACTAATAATTTACTTTAATTTCCTTATATACATAATGTATAAGGAAAGTATTGTAACGGGATCGAAAATTCGAATTCGAGTTTTCGACGGGAGAGCACGTTTTAAGCATCCGTGATCACGAGTCAAACATTTTTGAAGTGATGTCTGTGTGTGTGTGTGTGTGTGTGTCAGTGAGACTGTGGAGACGATATCTCACGAATGAATGGAGCGATTCGAATGCAATTTGGTACAAAAATCACAATCCATGGATACTGGAAGCCTATTGCCTTAAAACACAATCGAATGTACAGAACCATCCTGAATTTTCATGTGAAATTTTGAAAAAATCATTAAAAAATCAAAACTTTTAATAAAGTTACGCAAATAGACATTTTTTATGTAATTTTTCCTTTGAAAACGATTGACATAAATTTTAGAACGCTAGCATGAACCGTTCTCGAGATATTGCACATTTTTCAAATAAATTTTTCAAAAAGTCCCATAAATTAAAAAAAATAGTAACTGTTAAGAAACATGTTCACTTTTCATATGTACTGTCATGCGATACATTTGGTGACATCATTCTCGTGGATCTAACTGGTTCCATTCACGAGAAAAAATACTTTGAGTAATACTTTTGTATTTGAACGCCAATAGTCATTTATCTGCTTTAAGAATATCTTATTTCTCCGTCCGAAACGATTTTGGCGACTAATTTAGCGGAATGTCGCCAACTTGGCGACTGTGTGTGTGCTGTGTGTGTGTGTGAAACCTGTGTGTGTGCTTGTGTGTGTGTGTGTGTGTGTGTGTGTGTGTGTGTGTGTGTGTGTGTGTCAGTGAGTCTGTGAAGACTATATCTCAGTACAAGATGATAACTCAATACAGTATTTCAGTAATTTAAAGTATTTCATTTTTTCCTTTTTTATACAAATACAAAAAACAGGGTATAATATTTTTTTACTTTCCTTATATACATAATATATAAGGAACGTATTGTGACGGGTCGAAAATTCGAATTTGAGTTTTGTTCGAATTTGAGTTTTGTTTTCCATTTGTGAGTTTGAACAGGAGGGCATGTTTCATGCATCCCTGATCACGAATCAAACATTTTTAGCTTATGTCTGTCTCTGTGTGTGTGTGTGTTAGTGAGTTTGGGGGGACACTCGCAAACGAATGGAGCAATTTGAACGAAATTTGGTACACAAATTACAATCCGTGAGTACTGTAAGCCTATTGTTTTATACGCAATCGAATGTTCAGAATCCTTCCAAATTTTCGAGTGAAATTTTGAAAAAATTGTCAAAATATCAAAACCTTTAATAAAGTTAAGCAAGCCGACATTTCTTATGTAATTTTTCATTAGAAAACGATTAACATACATTTTAGAAAGCTAGCATGAACCGTTCTCGAGATATTGCACATTTTTCAAAAAAATATCAAAAAATAATGTAAAAAAAATAAAATATTTCCTATTGAGAAATATTTTTCACTTTTCGTATGTAATATCATGCGATACATTGGGTGACATCATTCTCGTGAATCCAGCTCGTTCCATTCATGAAGAAAGATACTTTGAGCAATACTTTTGCATTTGAACGCCAATAGTTATTTATCTGCTATAAGAATAAATTATTTATCCGTAAATTTTAGAACGTTACCATGAACCGTTCTTGACATATTGACATTACTCAAACAGACATTCTTGACATTATTCAAATAAATTTATCAAAAAATCCCATAAATTAAAAAAAATACTAACTGTTGAGAAACATGTTCACGTTTTATATGTAATATCATGCAATGAATTTGGCGACACCATTCTCGTGGATCTAGCTCCTTTCATTGATGAGAAAAGATACTTTGAGTAATACTTTTGTATTTGAACGCCATTTGAACGCCTAGTCATTTATCTCCTCAAAGAATAACTTATTTCTTCGTCCATAACGCCTGGCGAGCTTTTGACGCTGAATTTTGCGGAATGTCGCCAACTTGGCGTCTTTTTAAAATGTTGTCAAATTAACGAAAATATCGCCAAATGGATAAATGACGCTAAATCAATGAAAATGACGACAAATTGACGAAAATTTAATATCTTGGAAAGAATGTAAGTATCTACTATAAGAATAACCTATTTTTCACTGTAAAAGTAGTAAATACATTGCATTATTTAAAGAAAGTCATGTGCTTCCCATATCAGATTTTTTTGCTTGCTTTTGCAATATTCATTATTGTAAATTTGTTTATGGGGACATATACATGTATAATTTCCTAGAAAAATGTTTTTATTTATTATTTAATATTACAGTACGAACTCTAAATAGAGATTTTATGATCTCATTTAAGAATGTCAATCTCCAGTTTGGGGATGTCACTTCCCATTTCTTTTGGAAATTCCAAATAATTGTACGAAATAAGAATGCAAAATGCTAATAAAATACTTAATACCCCCCGTAAAAAACATGTGCATACATCATTTCCTACTATATGAAAGTTGCTTCACAAATTTCGTACTGTAAAATGTAGTTAAGAAATTAAATATTAAATATAAATGGAATATTGTATAATAAATGAAAATGCAATATTAATTAATATGTTCGCAATGCTGGTGCTTATTGGTTGAAAGTGCACACAGTCCTACGGACCTTTCTGGTAGGTCGGACGGTCTGGGTCTCAACAATAACAACCCAGTCCTACGGATAGGATTTATCTATAATGATGTAGCTAATAACATTTGCTTTGTAAAATATACAGTAGCTTACTGTGGCGACAAAATGTATTAGTTGATTACGTTTTTCTTCATTTCGGCCAATAAGCACCAACATTAAGAAAATATTCATTAATATTACATTTTCATTTATTATATAATGATTCATTTATAATTAATAATGAGTTTCTTAGCTGCATATTAAAGCAAGAAATTTGTGAAGAAGCATTTTTATAGTGGCCAATGATATAAACACTTCATTATAATGGAGCTGTTAAGCATTTTTATTTTCCTTATATACATAATGTATAAGGAAAGTATTGTGACTAAGTCGAAAATTCGAATTCGAGTTTTCGACAGGAGAGCGCGTTTCAAGAATTCCTGATCACGAATCGAACATTTTTGTGGTGATGTCTGTGTGTATGTGCGTTTGTGCGTGCGTGCGTGTGTGCGTGTGTGTGTGTGTGTCAGTGAGTCTCTAGCGAAGATATCTCACGAAAGAATGGAGGAATTCGAATGAAATTCGGTACAAAAATAACAATCTGTGAATACTGGAAGTCTATCGTTTTAAACACAATCGAATGTTCAGAACTCTCCTAAATTTTCGAGGAAAATTTTGAAAAATCATCAAAAAATTAAAACTTTCAATAAAGTTAAGCAAATGGACATTCTTTATGTAATTTCCCCTTAGAAATGATTGACACAAATTTTAGAACGCTAGCATTAACGGTTCTCGAAATATTGCACAATTTTCAAATACATTTTTCAAAAAAACAAGTAAAATAAAAAAAAATATTAGCTGTTAACAAACATGTTTACTTTTCATATATAATATCATGTGATACATTTGGTGACGTCATTCTCGTAGTTCTAACTCGTTCCATTCACTAGAAAAGATACTTTGTTTAACACTTTTGTATGTGAATACCGATAGCCATTTATCTGCTGTAAGAATAACTTATTTATCTGTCCATAACGTTTGACGAGATTTTGGCGACAAAATTGGCGGAATGTTGCCAACTTGGTGACTTTTGAATGTTGCCAAATTAATGAAAATCTATCCAAATTGATAAAAATGATGCTAAATCAATGAAAATGACGACAAATTGATGAAAATTCAATATCTTGGAAGGAATATAAGTATCTACTATAAGAATAACATTTTTAACTATAAAATTAGTAAATTCATTGCATTATATAAGGAAAGTCATGTGCTGCCCACATCAGATTTTTAATACTGTTTTGCTCACTTATTTCGTAGGGTTGTTTGAATTTTCGAAAAGAAAATGGAGTTGACACCCCCAAACTGGAAGGGCGCGATAGCCCGGTGGTCAGCGCGCGTAAATTCACTCGGTAAGCCCGGGTTCGATTCCCGCCACTTCCAAAACTGTCGTCGTGTTCACGCGGAGTACGATCAAGTTAAACATGTGGGTCTGTAATTCCTTCCGAGAGATTAGTGGTAGGGGAAGGAGGATACGCTCCCTGTGGATGCTCCCCCACTGGGTTCCGGTCTAAATTGGGTGGCACTTCTCGACCGTCCAAACAGTTACCTTACACCTTTCTGGTCGGTCGGTCTGGGTCTTCAACACCTTTCTGGTAGGTCGGGCGGTCGGGATCTCAATCAACCCCTAAACTGGAAGTAGAAATCCTTAAATGCGATAGCTTTAGTGAAGACACTACCACCTCAAAAATCATGTACTAAAATATTTTAGTCGTTATCTAAGCTTTAACTATATCTAATCATCAGAAATAGGCGTTTCAGGGGAATATTTTAATCGGAAGTTAAAATTGAAAGGAATTACAGCATAAACCACCATTTTTTTCGGAATTTGATGTTGATTCTATATCAGACATCATCTAATCTGTAACTAAAGCCAATCCCGAGAAATAAATGTTGTAAGGAAATGTGAATGTGTGAATCGGAAGTAAAAATACGTAGAAAGTTAGCTCCACAAACCCTTATAAAAGTTTAACTGAATCCATATCCGTCATCATCTAAACGGTATCTACTCCAGATTTTGAGAAATATATGCTTAAACAAATATTTTGAAATCAGGAATAAAAACGGAAGTATAAATCTTTAGTGAACTTTGAATATCCTACAGAATTTGATGCGTAATCCGTATCAGACATCATCTAAGTAGAAAAATAATTAATGGAGTTAAAAATATTTAAAAAACTACTATACCTCTTCTAGTATTTGATTTAAAATTTATATCAGTTATCATCTAAGCTCTTTACAGACAATATTGAGAAATATATATTTCAAGCAGCGTATTTTCTCTCTAATCGGAATTGGAAAGGGAACTGAAATTAGGAATCTTTAATTCTTTATTACCCCCCCCCTTTCTCGCTTTGAAATCTAAATTAGTCATCAACTAATTTTTATCCATAGCAGATCCTGTGACATACATACTTTAAAAATTTGTAAAAGCACTATTATGGTAAACTTTGTGACATCAATAAACTCCGTACACAATTTTGCTGTTAAACAAAATCTATAGGCAGATGAATGCAACAGTATCCCGTTAAATGGCTTGCACTGCATCTTTATTACCCATTTTCTCATAACAATGGTTTTCCCATTTCGCGCACGATTTCTACGTAATGGCTGCGTAAAACGTTACCAGCTTTAGTCAAGCAAAAACATTATATATATTACTTTCCTTATATACAATAACGTATAAGGAAAGTATTGTGACGGGGTCGAAAATTCGAATTCGAGTTTCAGACGGGAGGGCACGTTTCAAGCACCCATGTACACGAATCAGACGTTTTTGACGTGATGTCTGAGTGTGTGTGTGTGTGTCTGTCAGTCAGACTGTGGAGACGATAAGTGACGAATGAATGGACCGATTCGAACGAAATTTGGTACAAAAATTACAATCCGTGAATACTGGAAGCCTATTGTTTTTATACGCAATCGAATGTTCAGAACTCCCCTAAATTTTTGAGTGAAAGTTTGAAAAAATCGTCAAAATATCAAAACCTTTAATAAAGTTATGCAAATAGACATTTCTGATGTAATTTTTCATTAGAAAACGATTAACACACCTTTTAGAACGCTAGCATGAACCGTTCTCGAGATATTGCGCATTTCACAAAAAAATTATCAAAATAATGTTAAATAAAAAAAAAATATTTCATATTGAGAAACATGTTCACTTTTCGTATGTAATATCATGCGATAAATTTGGTGACACCATTCTTGTGGATCTAGCTCGTTCCATTCATGAAGATACTTTGAGTAATACTTTTGCATTTGAACGACAGTAGTCATTTATCTGCTATAAGAATAAATTATTTCTCAGTCCATAAAGATTGGGGAGATTTTGACGACGAATTTGCGGAATGTCGCCAACTTGACGACATTTTTAAATGTTACCAAATCAAAGAAATCTCGCCAAATGGATAAAAATGAAAATAAATCAATGAAAATAACGGCTATTTGACGAAAATTCAATATCTTGGAAAAATATAAGTATCTACTATAAGAATAACCCATTTTGTTTTTACTGTAAAAGTAGTAAATACTTTGCATTATATAAGGAAGTCATGTGCTACCTACATCAGATTATATATATATATATATATATATATATATATATATATATATATATGTATGTAGAAGCACCTGCTACCATGTACTATGAATCATAATATTTTTAATTACAGTAAAATTTATCTGCCTACATCCTTACATAATTAAAATGTTTTAAAATATATCAAGTTGTAAGGAAAATAATTTTGATCCAGAAAATTTAGATTACAGTTGAGAATATTTTTGAATTGGAATATAAATTATATACTGTGTATACCACAGTTAGTTATTATACTTGTATATAATTATTTTGCTTATGAGAAAAAATTGGCGATATTAATCAACCGTTATATAACATTTTTGCGCGAAGTGAGGGACATATTTTTTGGGAAGGAAATACTATTATAATTACGTAGTGCTATTTAACAGTGGCAAGTCATCTAACGAATTAAGGTTGTATTGCAGTGACTACAACTAATTATAGTATGAAATTTTACTTACTGTTTTAAAATGCTTCTAACATTTAAAAATATTTTAAAAATTAAAACGGCATGTATTCTTGTGTCATCTGTAGTATGTAATTGTTAGTCACAACAGTAAAGTACATCAATGTCTGTAACCAAGTAGCGACCGTGAAATGCGAACTCTTTAGCAATTGAAGATTCTACCACATACCGCAATAGGAACTGTCTCATTTATAATATAAACTCCTTGATTTATATGTTCGGTTATCTATCTATCGAATTTTGAATCGAATTTTGCGGAATATCGCCAACTTGGCGTGATTTTTTAAATGTTGCCAAATTGATAAAAATGTTGTCAAATTGGTAAAAATGTAGCCAAATTGGTAAAAATAACGACAAATTGAAGATAATTCAATATCCTGGAAAAAAATATAAGAAACTACTACATAAGAATGACCTATTTCTCCATCTATAACGCTTGGCGAAATTCTGGCGACGAATTTTGGCGGCATATCCCCAACTTAACGAGTATTTTTAAATGCTTTTAAATTGACGAAAATATCGTCAAATTGATAAAATTGACGCTAAATCAACGAAAATGACGACTATTTGATGAAAATTCAATATCCTGGAAATAACATAACAAACGACTATATGAATAACCCATTTCTCTACCCGTCTGTAATATTTCGCGAAAAATTTTGCGGAATGTCACAAACATGAAATATTTTTAAATATTGCCAAGTGGACGAAAATGTTGCCAAATTAATAAAAATGTCCCCAAATTGATAAAAACAACGATAGGCGGGTGGCAATGCTTTGCAAGTTTTTAATTCCGTCATATACGACGAGTGTACCTTCTAGTACAACATATTAAAGACAAGCGCAAGCATAAATTGGAAGACGTTTACTGGGGCCCTTTTCAATAGGTAGTCCTGATTGTCCTGATTAGGAAATTATCTGTAATCCCAACTTGGCGCAGACGGCAGGATTTGGCAACGTATAACTCGGCCGTTGCATTTTCGTTTAGCATGAGAGCAATTATGAAGAAGTATGAAGCCGACTATATGATAAGACTAAACTTATGGATACCACTGTAGTTTGCAGACTGCTGCACAACAAATTTTTCGGACCATCATTTTAGATATAGTTTGTTCTGTGCCGATGAGCATATAATAAACGTGAAACCAGTACATCGGGGTTATTATCTGTAATGGGAGAGCAAGTCTTTTTTGGGAGACGCATTTAAAGGAGGGTTTTATGACTACGAACCTTGACTATCACATCTTAGAGTAAGTAGCCTGATATAAATTTGAAAGGAACCTGAAGCTGTCTAGTAGTCAAAGCTGGAATTGTCGGTATCCACAGAGGTTCCCAAAATTGATGCGTATAGCATACTTTCTTGCTACCATCAAAGATGTAATCTGATACATGCTGACGAGTACATATTAAGCGTGAAACTAGTTAATGGATGATGCAATTTCTGTTCCCCCGTCATTTTCTACGAGTTCCTCTGTCATTTTCTATGAGTTCCTCTGTCATTTTTTACGAGTTCCCCTGCAATTTTCTACAAATGTATCAAATTCCATTTTTTGAACATTCACACACACAAAATAGAAAATCTGGAAGGACGCGCCGATACGGAAGAACATTTTTTGCTTCAGAAGTGCATACAAAGAAGAATTACTCGTGAACTACATCGAATTGGATAAAATGACTCCGTCCTGCCGAAATTCAACTACGTAGGTACATGCCTGCAATAATTCTTGGTGTCGCTATTATTAATTTGTCCATTACGCGAAATCGCAACTCCAATATTTTGTTTTTGAGTTTGACATTACATGTTTCTTAAACTTAAGTTTAAATTGAAAAATGGTTTATTTTGGCGCATTCCATAAATTTCTCTACAAGAGTAAATTTCATATTTTTGTATGATAAAGTTTTTGCTGAACAAACATAGAAACTTCAGGAACGATAAATATATCAAACAGTGGCAGCTGCAGTTACTTTTTTTAATACAGACAACATATCTGCAATATAAGTTTGGATTTTTGTTTATAAACAAGCTACTTAAGGTAAGGCAAACACATTTAGAACATACGAAAATGTATATTTAATTATAGAAAAAAATTATAAAAAAGTTTCATCATTTATTAATTAAAGCCATATGTATTATTTTTAATTTTCTGCAGTTTGTTATGTGCAAGACATTCTATTTTGTCAAGGCTCAATTTAAATATGAATTACATCTAAATAAAAATATCTCAGTGTTTAATTTTTAAAATATTACATTTTACTAGTTTCGCTTTTAACGCATTACCTTGGTAATTGAGAAAAAATACCTGTTTGAGAAATATTTTCTTTCCCAATGTAAACAAAATATAATTTTAATTTTACTGGCTAAAACAATGAAAATTGTTGAAATGAAGTATCATTATTTTATTCTTCAACTCAAACATTTCCAGGATATTTTATTAATTTGTTCACATAGCTGGTCAAAATATCAGAAATTTGTGTTTTGAGATAAAAGTGGTTAAAGCTCCAAGGTTAGAGCTTGTTGAAACTCTCCAAAATGATTATCGAGGAGGATATATGTAAAATTCGATGATGAAATGTTATATACTTTCTCAAGTAGAAAGAGATAAATTGCTATATATTCTGACTGTTGATATCTGTGGACTAACAATGTCTTAGCTATTATACCATCGAGGACATTAGATTTTATATAGATATATAGAGGAGAAATATTCATTTTTACTTTTGAAGAGACTTGCTAGATTATGGTTTTACTGTTCCAGGAATCAGAACATAATAGATACAGGCAATTTACAGTAAGGCTAATAAAATTTAAGTGGGAAATCATGTTTTAGACTAGTGATGGCTAACTTCTTATGGCATTTGCCTACATGTGCCGGCTAATGTATCTTGGGCATGCCAGACGAGACATATTTTCTCCTGAAAAAACTAAGCATATCAAGTTTAAATAAAAAAAATATCTTCAGGTACGTATGGTTTCCTATCACAGTGTTCTTAGAGCGCTTTATAATGAGATGCATGTGTTTATCACTCACAATGAACATACAATTCATAATATTTTAATTTGGCTTTTGAATTTGCCCGTTTTGAATTTACATGATATGTTTCGGTTTACTTTTGAAGAAGCAAGCAAAAATAAATTTTCCTGGGAAACTTTAGTTACTTCTAAACGATATTTAGTTTAATTAATATCCATCCCTAAAATTAGCTATTCATAAACGTAGATAGTGTCAAATCTTCAACAGTATGTCTCCATAAACCCGTATAAAGTCGAAAAATAAGGAACTGGAAGAAATTTCAAGAATTTAACATACTTTGCATAACATATAGGCTGAAAATGGAAGTAAGTTTATTGTATTTGCCTTTAAGTGCAGTATTATACGTAAGGTCTTTAATAAGTATCTACATGTTTGGAGGATGGTAATATAAGTCTTCGACATGAATAGAAAATGATTTTGAAAAAAGTCTAATATCTTTACTTTACCTGCAATACATGGTAATGTATAGGGAAAGTATTGGAATCATGTCGAAAATCGCAACTCGAGTTTTCGACGGATCTACACGTTTCGAGACCTCTAGAATACGAAAAACCTATTTTTAGCGCGACGTCTGTGTGTGTGCGTGTCTGTCAGTGTGTCTGTGCAATGTATGTATCTACTCTAACTTAAAAACTAATGGACCGAATTTCATAAATTTGGTAGGTAAAACCCTTGAGTGCGATCCTGGTGCTGATTAGATTTTGGTATGATTTGGAAAAAAAAGAACCCGCCTTTTTTACGGCATAGCCCGCAAAAATCTCATGTATTCACTCTAGCTGAAGTTCAAACTGACCAAATTTCACAAAATTTGGTAGATAAGTGGGATACTCTGGTGCTGATTAAATTTTGGTACAATTCGGAAAAGAACAACCTGCCCTTTCTTACGAAATGCCCCGCAAAAATTGCCAATATCTGAAAAAAGACTACGCATGTCCAAATGTATCAATTAAATGCTTGTTTTATACGTATTTTTTTACGAGGAGAAGAATAAGAACAACTCTATTACTCTAGGACTAACCATTCTCCAGATATTTGATATTTTTCGCATTTTTTATGCCGCCTTTGGAAAAATGTCCAATTACCAAATGAATGCAGAAATTGAATTAAAAATGAAAATTTTGTATTATTTTGTACAATTAAACTGGATTTAATGAGATCTTAAAGAAATATAGAAATAATGAAAACGCGTCTGCAGAGAAAGTTATGTGCTGCCCACATCAGATTTCTCGAATTGTTCTCGAAATCACGAAAACTTGTTGCAAACGGATAATGTAAAATATATAAGGTTCTGTGTCGCTCATAATTTTGGGAAGTTCCCAATACGTTTTTAGCATAATTGTATTCGAGACTGTTGAGATCACTTAGTTTGAGGAAAATCGCTAGAACAAAAGCAAAATTTTAGACTCTGAAGATTTATATAAAATACACCAATGTTGGAAAAAGTGTAGTTTATTTTTTTGTAATTTTAAACTCATCAGATTATCTATTACATCCGTAAAAATGCTAAATCCAGCGGCTTGTCTTCATCCTTCAAAACGTGAGCAGCCACTTAGAAGTTCGCCGTTCTCTTCCAAATACTTTGAGACACAATGTCGCAGGATATAAAATCCCTTCAGAAGCTTTATCTTGCAAAGCCAACATAAGTTCCGTAGAAAAAGCAATTCTCCCATTTCTGTTACGGTAGATGCATAATATATTCGAACACAAAAAGAGTTGACTGTATTAATATTTCAAAATTAAACAAGTATGGCTTTCTTATGCCACTATATTATAAATGCAGTTTCTAAAAATATATCAAATTTAGGTGGGCTACACAACGCATGGCCGGCTTGCCATTAAGTGTCACGCGTGCTGCGGGTTGGCCACTACTGTTTTAGAAAATGTTTTATATTTTATTATTGAATATTGCATCCGATACAACATGCTTCACTGAAAACAGCTGAAAATTATTTTATTAAAAATAACTGAAATGCATTCAGTCAAATATTTCAGTTTCGACACGTCATGGGGCATTCTGTTTTTTTACGCAATTACTATTTAATATACGTCATAATTATTATATGTTTATATGTATATAAGTAATTATTATTATATGTTTATATGTATATAAGTAATTATTATTATATGTTTATATGTATATAAGTCATTATTATTATATGTTTTTCCAATTTAATGGAAAGACTGTGGAGGTTTTTCAGAATTATTCAATGAATAATTTTGCAATGATGAAACATTCATAATTGTAAAGTGGATTTTTTCTCTATTTACTTTAAACACGCAAGAGTACATAATCCCCTATCTAATTCCACTTCTTCCATATATCTGAAAAAGAAATACATATAGTTCGACTTAGAATGCATATAAGCATCACAGGTATTTTTATATCCGTAAAAGCTTTATTTTTACGATGTAGGCCATTGTCAGAAAATTCCTTTTACTGTAATCAGACCTTTCTAAGAATAGAAAAAAATTGATTTCTTGTCTTCAGAGCAAGGGTTAAAAGGGTAAAATTCCAAGTTAGGTAAGCATATAAGTTTTGTCTCTTAAAAATATAGAAATATGTTACCTTTGAGAATTTTACACACACACACACACATATATATATATATATATATATATATATATATATATATATATATATATATATATATATACATATATATATTATATACTATATACTATATATATATACAGATATATATTATATACTATATACTATATATATATATATATATACTATATACTATATATATACATACATATATATATATATATATATATATATATGTATATATGTCTTTATATATATATATATATATATATATATATATATATATATATATATATATATATATATATATATATATATATATATATATATATATATATATATATATATATATATATATATATAAAATATATAATATAAAGAAAGTGGGTTATCAGAAATATATGTGTTATAGTCACAACCCCTCACCGCCATCAAGTAAACTTTTTGCAAAGCCTTCCATCCTTTTTTCACTTTTTATCCATTCCATTTTTAATGAATTATATATGTATATATATGTATATATATATATATATAAATATATATATATATAAATATATAAATATATATATATATATATATATATATATATATATATATATATATATATATATATATATATACTTTTATAAAAAACAATCCACAGTCATTACACATAACCCATTTCTATTTTTATACCCCCCCCACATATATATATATATATATATATATATATATATATATATATATATATATATATATATATATATATATATATATATATATATATATGTATATATATATATATTTATATATATATATATATATCTACTTTTATAAGTAACAATCCACAGTCATTACACACAACCCGTTTCTATTTTTCGTGATATTGCTGCAGTTTTCTGCACCACAAAATTTTTTACTACATTTTAACATTTAGCTATCTTAACTTGAGTTAATACCTAGAAAAAGCCATCCTTCTAAAAAAGTAAATTTTCTCGATATTATAATATGCAAGATAATTCCTTTAATAATATTATTTATGGCAAGTGACATCAATTTCAATTTGATGTAAAATTCGTCTCTCCCTTTTCTTGTTGCCTAAGTAACCAAGTGTTTAAAAATCTAAATATTAACTAAATGTTCAAGATCAGACACCAGGCTAGTGAAAAGTATATGCAATCACATATTGATCGTTTTATAAAATATTTCTCTCAGTAAACAATGTTCCTACATTCTTTGTAGATCGTTGTGATAGCACGGTATTCAAACAATAGAGGTGACTCTAATCTTTATTTCTGAACACCTTGTATAGTGCATGTACTAACTCATAAATAAAACTCAGTGGTTTAATCTCTCATTATCTAACTATATGGATTGCACTCTCCTTGTTCAACAACTTCTTCTCCGGTAAATTCAAACAAACTTTCACTTTTTTACATGGAAAGACTGTTTCAGCTGTTCATGTGTGCTACAGTTTTGCATATTTATATAAATATATTTATTTGTGTGTATTGTTTTTAATATATACAATGTTTAATTTTGCTATTTTATAATGGATATTTATAAATTATCTGGGAAAGGGTTGCATTCTACAGTGGATGGCTGCACATGTAGGAATAGACGACAATGAGCTGGCCAATGAATTGGCCAAGGAGGCAAGGAACTTAAATAAAGACACCTCAAGCATTATCATTCTTAACGATGATAATGCTATCGCTATATACAGACTTAGAGTGAAACCTATGGGATTGGACCACCAGGTCTGTGTAATAAATGCGAATAGGGAGATCACCAATACAATTGCCAAACTAAGAACTAGACACCTAGACTAGAACTAGACTAGGTGGTATGAAAATTAATGCGGATGGCACCAGAACCTACAAATACTGTAGAAATTGCCCAGGTGAAGAACTTACACTGGAACACATATTTGACTGCCCAGCAATACTTGCGGCTTTGCAAAATATTGGAGAATTCCCTTTCCAGGGAGAACTTTATAATGAGAAGATTATGGATCTCTCTAAGGCAGTAATATCTACACATGGTTCAATTTGACTTCATATGGACACGACACAAACCAACCAACCATGAATTATCTCATGGTATTGTATCTCTATGGATTTGGTTTTCATCTGTTGTTGGGTACATATTACATACATTTTAACCACGTGGTATATGAAATCATAGAAATAACGGAATTTCGTATATATGTTAGACTGTGCCCGTGAATACTTTTCTAGCAAATATTCTTTTCACTTTTTTGCATTAGCCCATTATTAATAAAATTTCATATGGTCTTTAGTTTTAACTCTCACTTGGCTAGTTTTAACTATCACTTAACTATCACTTTACTATCACTTTAGTTTTAACTATCACTTAACTATCATTTTTAATATAATCATCCACTAATCTGGAAAAACTGATTTAAATGCTTAATATTCTTCGGCTACTGGTTGGATATTATATCGGTCAAATTTTCACGTTGTTATTTTATGTCGTCCTGACCTTTAAGCACGTCATGAATATTTGTCCTTTTGCTTCAGTTTATTTGCGAATTATGTTTTAGTGTTTTGCGTTGATGAAATGTTCTTCAAGTTTCTAACGTCTCAATCCATGTATAGTACTGCTTAGGTTTGTACATAAATTACGTAACGAAAATAAACAAATTATCAACTAAAAAATAAATTACGTGACACAATTTTACAATATCCTGCTAGCTATACAACAGAGGTGCATAAAAAAGAAGAAAATACATTTTAATCACACATGAAATTAACCAACTTAAGGGTCTAAAGGGATTGAATTCAAAATTTTGGAATATAAATCTTATCAATATCCAAAATTGGTAATACACAAAATAGTTGAAAGACAGTGATGGTGAAGCCAGATACAATTTGAAAAAATACTATATAATTTTTTTATAATTCAAAATTTATATTACGAATAATTGTTGAAACTATTTCATCTCCCGACACCTACACCTTCATTCCCTTTTGACAATTTTGCATAATAGCAATTTTGTAACATAATAAAATGTATTTAATACTGTTTTGAATTGAATCTGCCTACACTCTCACAGTATAGTTCAACTTCGTTCATGATAAATATTTATTTTCTATTTTTTCGTACGCATCTGCTGTATAGAGGAGAACATTAAAAAAATAACTTAATTTATTTTATAGTGCACTTTTCAAGCTTAGTGAAGGCCTAATATGTGTGTAAAAAAATACAGTAATATATTTTCTTAAAATTTACAACGAAACAAAAATAACTTCTAACTTTGTATACAATTTCATTAAGTAAACATCATTTACTTCAACACAGTACGTTTCTAAACTACTTCCAATTCATTTATTTCACCCACTGCGATGATTTGTGTAATAACCCATTTTGTCTTAGTTCCACAACATTAAATACTTTACGGCGCAATCAATACCTTTCAAGCTGTAACCCTTCTCCCTTTATGATTTTTTTCTTTGTCGGAAGAAAGTTTCTTTTTTAACTTTAAGTTTACACCTTGTTGGGTATTATTAATGGCTGTTCTGCCAAAAAAAATGACGAATTTCTTTTAGAAATAATGTTCTTTAAACCTGTGAAATTTAAATAAAAATGTTTTCATAAAAGTTTAAGTCATTCTTCCCTTTAATTAAAGAGTTCACTTCAACTTTTAAGATCAGAATTTTCAAAAATGTAAGAATAGGTGTTTATATTTAATTTTATGGAAGTTTTGATTGAAAAATTGGAAATCTATATTAATAAAATGAAGAATATCTTTGTTTGTCTGTTTGACCACGCTGCCGTGTGATATCTGAGGTTTTGCGTACATTAGCACCGGAATTGATGCTTTTAGAAATCCTTTTTCCAAAATAAGAATTAGATTTTTTTAAATTATACTGTAAAACTTTTTAATTGTGATTAAATCGATCATTTTCCAAACAGAGGCTTATGTATTCATATTGTAAGAGTTCTGATTCCTGCTTGGGATGGATTTTTTAACGGGTAACGGGTTGCACCACAGAAAGGACAAGTTATTTATGTGGAATCGCCAACAAAGTGCGACGTTTTCTTCTCCCAGCCCGTGCCGTTTTAACACATGGCAACTTAATGTATAATAACTATTATTGTAATATAATAACCATCGTTGTAAGATAATAATAACCTTTGTTAGTAACAATCGTTGTAAGATAATAATAAGAATTGCTGTAAGATAATAACCATCGTTGCAAGATGATAATAGATATCGGTGTAATATAATCATCATCGTTGTACATCATCGTTGTAAGATAACAATAACTATTGTTGTCCAAATAACCAGCTTCAGTTCTATATATATTTTTAACACTTAACAACGCAAAATGGGGCATTTCGAGGTATTTGCATGACTGTCATATTTTCGGCCTCATTTTTGTAACTAACGGCATATTTTTGTTGTACTGATGTCGCTTGCTATAATGTACGTAGAAGGGCATGGCGTTCCATGGGACTAAGATGAATGAAGCTGATAGATTTTGACGGGTAGAAGGAAATGTTGAAACAAATCACAGCAAAGAAGAAAATCGAAACTTAGAGCTAATTAAATTATTATTTTCAGAGTACTAGCTTTAAAAACTCCACAGATGCCTAGAGAGTAGGTACTCTACGCCATAGAGCTATACATCATAAAAGAACATGTCTGGCTGTGTGTATGTGCAGCGGGGAAGCTAAGTACCGTACGTCCATGAAATTTGGTACAGAGGTACTTCAATATCCGGGATAATGCGCCCTCGCGAGATTTTTCGTAGTAGTTGTTATGAGCGACAGTATTATTAAAGCGTACTTTGAATTTAGTTCACCGGAACTTACAGCAAACCTATAAAAGCAAGGAACGCTTTATCAGTACGACGCTTATAACAATAAATAAAGAAACTGCTGCGTGGGTTCGCTGTGCCATGAACCCCTGGTTACGCGGAATACATTTTGTAGCAATTTATAATGCTATTCTTTGAAATACCTGCCGTTTCTCGAGAAGGTGCTGGAAGTAAATTTAAGCGGTACAAAATGTGAAATATTTTAGCCACAAATGTAATTCCTATGAAGGTTAATACACCGATCAAATGAGACACCATCCCGGAATCACATTTCTCATTTTCCTTCGATAATTTTAATATTAATTTTAAGTTATGATATGATTTACATAGTATTATTTTGAATTAAATATGTCTGCAAATCCAATTTAGTTCAATTTCGTATGCGGCTATATCCTACTTTTCTCTACACCACTACTTTTCTATCCTACTTTTTCTACATCAGGAGAAAACATTGAAAAACTTGTGTCCTCTCATAATTTATTTTTTTACATTTTTATTTGAGTAATTGACCTACAGCCTATGTATGTGCCTATAACCTGTGTATATGTATGACCTAAATCATACGTGTATGTATTACTTATATATGAAAGAAGCACATGTTTGGTTAGGAGGATGGCAGAAATTTTTATGTGGAGGTAGAGAGACCGAAAAAGGTTTACGAAAGACCGTAATAAGAAATGCATCATCGTTGTGGATAACAAAGAAGTCCAAAAATGCAAGACAATTGTTTATTTCCATTTCATAGGTAAACTGAATGCAAGGATCAATGGAATTCAAAATCTTCAAAATACCATCGATATCATTAAAAGTTTGATCCAGAAGAGAAAAACTGTCAAGGGCAAAAGTGTATAAATAACAAACTGGATAATTCCAAAAAGCTTTACTTCAAAATAATGCATATACATGTCACTGAGAATAGGATTAAATGGATTACACATAGCCAGGCCATCATACATGTTGTAGAATTTATTATGAAAAATAAAATAATTTTGCAATAAACAAGTGCTGGTCACAAGCTCATCAATTTCAAATTTAAAGACATGTAATTGATGCAATTTTTCCTGAGGTATGATAATGCACACTCAACAGGGACATTGACAAACGTTGACTTAACATCAAAGGAGACCATAGTCAAACCACGAGAGTTTAAATTACGAATTCTTTTCACAAATTGGGCAGAGTTTGACCAGGTGTGAATAGTAGGAGTAAAGTAGAGTATGAACTTTAGGTACAAGGAGAGTATGAAATTTAGGTACAAGGTACAGCCTAGCATAATTGCCCTCAAAAGTAATCAGAGACTTTTTATAATTAACAAGAATTACATAAATGAACAATCTGAAATTAACTGTCACCTTGCATTTTTGGATGGCTTGGGCCTTTACAACAATGAAGAATTTCTAAAGCCTTTCATAAACTTTCGGCCTCTCTACCTCCACATAAAAATTCCAACCATACGCCTAAAGAAAAAATTGCTGTTTTCAATAATTTTGTCCACCGTTTTTTGAATGTTTGTTCTACTACGAACTCGCTCAATTCTGAGATCAATTATTTAAAAACTGTCGCTATCGATCTTGGTTTCTCTCCCATCATTGCTAATTGCGCATTTCAAAAAAAATTCTAAACCTTTCTCCAAACAAACTTCTGAGAGAGATTTCAATAATACTATCATTTTACCATTTTACCAAAAATCAGTCAGCATATTGCTAAAATCCTCAAAAAGTTTAAATTCAGTAGTACGTTTAAACCTTCTAATAAACTCAGATTTTCTAATCTTAAAAATCCTTTATAAATTATGAATAGTTGGGGCATTTATAATATTTCTAGCCAGACTAGTCTTTCTTATATTGGTCAAACGAACCGTGCTTTAAAAGTTCGTATTAAGAAACATGAAAACTATGTCAAAAACAAGATTTTGACAAATCTTCAATTGCTCAACATTGTTATCAATAGAACCACCGTTTTGAGTTTTCTTCAGCAAGGATTATACAAAAATGCACGTCGATCTATGAATTTGACTTCTTTGATGCTTTCTATGTCCATAAAAATTCCAGTAATTTAGTTAATAGCTTTCAAAAACTTCATGTTAAAAAAATAATCGAATGTTTACCCTTAAATTCTCACAAAGATAATCCTTGTACAATTCAAACTAAACTAACGTGTTGAACACATCCGTTTTCTTAACAAACTATTAATTCAGATTCTAAGTCTCGATTCTGGAATAGATTAAAATCTCTATTACCTATTTACGACCTATAATGGATTTTCCTGCGATGCTTTGCGAATCCGTTAATAAAATGAATATATGCCATTTTAGAATTTCGAATAGCGCACACGCATAATGAATATGAATATTCTAAACCATTAGTCATCAAATCATTGATGAATCTTAGGTGTCTGGCATATCAACAGCCCCATCAGTAAACATGCCATTCGAAATCTAATAAGTATATTTAATTCATACCAAACGTAGTATCATTCAAAACGCATATTCCGCATTAAAACTGAAGAGAATAATGTTTAATATGGAAATTACTATTTGAAATAGTAATAGATGAAAGTTATGGAGTGGTTGAAGAGAACCGAGTGCTCTTCTGAATTGATATATAGCATAGATCATGCAAGAGTGTAAATTCGGTACAATGAGATTGTGAATATGATGCAAATTAAATAAAGGCTTAAGTCAATGGTATTTATTATATTAAATGCTAATATTCAATAATTTTGTGAAATATGTACTAGATAGCAGAATATTATTCCATTTATTAGTTCGCGGGGAAGAGGTTGAAATGTAATTCATATTTTAGGTTTGTTTAACTGAAATTTAATTTGGTATTCACTATTGTTTAACGAGTAGCTATGTTTCTAAGTGTACATTCACTGCACAGCTTTCTATAGGTTTGCACATTATACTTTCAAAAATACCCTATTGGAATATTAAACAAGAAAGATCAATCATGCATAAAGCATTGCTTATGAAACACTTTCCAACTTCAATGCAATTCCATTTAAACATCTCTAAAATGCGATACATTCCTCAAAAATATTGTTAAAATTATCATAATACTACAATAATTTATTCCATTTGAAAACTTCATCGAAAGAAATGAACTTCAATCAAATGACGTCAATTAAATATAATACGCCTGGCTCTCCCTATAAAAGCAGCATTTAAGCCATAAGCATTTTCCTATGCATTTCATTCATCACAATACTATAATAATTTATTTTATTAAAAAATTTAAGACCATGGAGTTACAAGTAATTAATCTCTATGCTTAAAACTTCATCGAAAAAAATCGTCCTTCTCTCTGTAAAATCAATGAATATTTCATTCATAGCAGCCATGCAAACTCCATGAGCTAAATAATTTTGCGTTTAAGAAATACAGCAATTCTTATACAACTCATTCTACATATTTTGCTGTTTACATTTTACATAAGTGAAAAATAGGCGTCGTTGTAGACATAATCAAATTTGGATGATCATTTAAACTCAAATATATAGTAATTGCGTTGTTTCAGTATGTAGATGCACAAAAAATTAAGCAAAAATAAAGCGGTTTTAGGACGAATACAGCACTCAATATGAATTAAAATGAATTTTAAAAATCACGATTTTGAGACAAGATGGATGCCATATTTCATTTTGAAGTGGGTCACGTGTTCGCTTAATATAAGAGGTGTAATTATTATTTTAAGAAAAAACTACTGAATATATTTTGCTGGCATTTTTTTATATTTATTTTTCGGGATAATTTGAATATTACCTAAAATTTTCGAAGCATTTTGTAAATTTTACATCCGCTTGAAAAATGCTTGAAAACTTAGGTCCCATAGAGTTCAATGTATTTCATTTTTTCATCCCGGGTTCAATCCAAAACTAATTGAGTGATATTATTCATTTATATTCCCATAGGTCCCACTGATCGTCTGAGCGACATACTAAAATTTCATTTTGGATTAAGTCATTTTTACGGCAGTTATCATGCTAACGGACAAACAGACAGACAGACACAGATAGAATGAACAAAGTCATAAACACTTTTCAACTTTTCTGTAAAGTGTTAAAAATAAAAGAGATTAAAGCCAAGTACTATAAAAAGAAAACATTTAATTCCCAATAAATAAATTGATTTTACATATGTTGTAGAAATATCTATAAAATAGATTTTATTAAAAAATACATTAACTTCGCAATCTTGTGATCATAATGAGTTAGTCATCAATGGACGTATAAATGATACATAACGTTAATGTGCATTTTTCATTTTATGACTTTGTAATATATTTTTTAAAAAATGTGCATTATCTCCAGAACGGTTCATGTAGTTAGCGTTCTAAAGTTTATGTCAATCGTTTTCTAATGAAAAATTACATAAGAAATGTCTATTTGGGTAACTTTATTATAGGTTTTGATTTTTTGACTATTTTTTCAAAATTTCACTCGAAAATTTAGGGAGGTTCTGAACATTCGATTGCGTATAAAAACAATAGGCTTCCAGTGCTTATGGATTGTAATATTTTTGTACCAAATTTCATTTAAATCGGTCCAGTCACATACACACACACCGACACACACACACACACGCAGAGAGAGACATCACTTGAAAAATGTTCGATTCGTGATCGGGTATGCCTGAAACATGCTCTTCCGTCGAAAACTCGAATTCGATTTTTCGACCCCGTCACAATACTTTCCTTATACTTTATTGTATATAAGGAAAGTAAAAATGATCATATTAAAATTAAATGCAGGACGGGATTTCAATATGGTGACAAGCAGTGTGTACGCTTACTTTTCGGCAGATCTATAAGAATTTGTACACACTTGTGCACACTTATTTTATACAGTCATGTGAATTTTCGGAAAATCCTATAAGAGATATCGCCAAAAAAGGAAGCCAGAATCCTAAATAAACCCCCATTATCTTCTCCGAAATTCGATGCTGAATTAATATCATTTATCATATAAGCTCTAGCTATAGCTAGTCATGAGAAATAGATGGGGCTTTTTTTTCAAATTTCAAGGAACATTTTTGAACCTGGGGAAGAATATATCTCAAGTGGATATAATTAGTGAAACACAATACTCTCTCCAAAAATTGATTCTGAATCCATTACTGTTGTCATCTAAGATCTGTATGTAGCTGATCCTGAAGAATAGGTGTTGCAAGAAATATATAAACTTTTTAATCGAATGTGGAATGTCTGGAACCAGAAGTGCTTACTGTAAACTCTTACTGTAAAATTCCATGTGGTATCCATATAAGTAATAATCTAAACTCTGTATAATAGATTTTGAGAAATCGATTAATTTTTTTCTTATATATAGATGGTAAATTTGATTGACGCTAAACTGAATTTTTCAACCAAAACTTTAAAACTTAGATATTGTCATTAAATTATTAAAAACCTTGAAACTTTTTCTATAGGCATCTTTCTTCCACCTAACTTATAGGAAAATTTATGGGTTAGGTACATCATATTTTTACTTTCTTTATATACATAATGTATAAGGAAAGTATTGTGACGGGGTCGAAAATTCGAATTCGAGTTTTCGACGGGAGAGCACGTTTCAAGCATCCCTGATCACGAATCAAATATTTCTGAAGTGATGTCTGTGTGTGTGTGTGTGTGTGTGCGTGTGTGTGTGTGTGTGTGTGTGTGTGTGTGTGTGTGTGTGTGTGTGTGAGTGTGTGTCAGTGAGTCTGTGGAGGCGATAACTGACGAACGAATGGACCGATTCGAACAAAATTTGGTACAAAAATCACAATCTGTAAACACTGGAAACTTATTGTTTTAAAACGTAATCGAATTTTCAGAACTCACCTAAATTTTCGAGTGACATTTTGAAAAAATCGTCAAAAAATCAAAACCGGTAATAAAGCTATGCAAATAGACATTTCGTATGTAATTTTTCATTAGAAAACGATTAACATAAATTTTAGAACGCTAACATGAACCGTTCTCGAGATATTGCACATTTTTCAAAAAAATTATCAAAAAGTCATATAAAATAAAAAAAATATATTTCCTATTGAGAAACATGTTCACTTTTCATATTCAATACCATGCGATAAATTTGGTGACTTCATTCTCGTGGATCTAGCTCGTTCCATTCATGAGAAAATATACTTCGAGTAATGCTTTTGTATTTGAACGCCAATAGTCATTCATCTGCTATAAGAATAACTTATTTCTCCGTCAGTAAAGCTAAAAATTTTGGCGACGAACTTAGCGGAATGTCGCCAACTTGGCTACTTTTTGAAATGCTGTCAAATTAACGGAAATCTCGCCAAATGGATTAAAATGACGACTAATTGTCGAAAATTCAATATCTTGGAAATAATATAAGTATCTACTATAAGAAAAACCTATTTTTCTCACTGTAAAAGTAGTAAATTCATTGCATTATATAAGGAAAGTCATGTGTTGCCCACATCAGAATTTTTTATAGCTGCACATACGCAATCTGGAAGGCAAAGAATGGCTCACTCCTTATATCCCGTAACAAATGTTATTTCTGTTCGATCTGGGAATTGTTAGACACCACTATTATCCTGGTTCCTGAAACCACTTTTTCGGGAGCAGGGAATTGATTTGATCTCGAAGGTAAAGTGTATAGGGCTGAAACCTGGGTAGGATAAGCCTATAAATAATTTCCAATAGAAAAGAAAAGAAAAAAGTAATGTTTCTACTCATGTTGTATAGAGTATTTCAAGAATATTGTCCAAGCTTATAACTTTTGAGGCTTTAGTATTAGATGCATATTTCAAATTGAAAAATTATTTTGTTTTGGAAGAATATTTGTCTACAATATGAACAAAACAGAGGCAGTATATGTATAAGAATTCGAAATGTAAGTTTTTATACGACCCCCTTTAAGACAAAAATCCAATTACTCGAAAAATGCTTAAATTTTAATGTGATAATTAATTGCCTGGCATATGCACCTATAAAATAAAAGCCTGAGAGAATGAAATGCAATCCCTGGCTTATACCAAAAACTCACGTAAAGTTTAGGGACGATCAAAAAAATAAAATTTTAGAGTACTTTGCGTACTTATTTCTGTTGCGAACTATTATTTTATTGGAGTGCAGATCATAAAAAATGTGTCTCGTGAGTATCACCAAACTATTGAATATAAACACACTCTTCAATATCAACTCTCATGAATATCAACTCCCATGAATATCAACCCTCATGAATATCAACCCACTTTTAAAACCGTCATTTCTTTAATGTAGGCAATATATCTGTTTTTTACTTTCACTATGTGCGTAGTCTAATGTGTGGTAAGGAATTGGGACAGGGTCAAAATTTCGAATTCAAGGCTTCAACGGTAGAGAATATTCAAAGCGTTCCTGAACTCCAATCGAACGTTTTTGAAATGATGTTTGTGTGTGTACGCTAATGTATGCATGTGTGTGTGTGTATATGTTAGTGTGTGTGTCTATGAGTCTGTGAATGCAATATCCCAAAAACGAATTGAGCGTTTTGAACAAAATTTGGAACTAATAGTACAATCTATGACTACTGGACTCTATTGGATTTAAACGCAATTGGAGAGATGCATATAAACCCAAAATCTTGGAAAGAAATAAAAAAAAATACAAATTCGGAATCTTCAATACTGCTATATGAATGATCGTTTCCTATGTAATTTTTATTAGAAAACGAATGATACAAATTTTAGAACACTACCAGGAATCAGTCTGGAAATATTGCACGTTTTTCAAATACATGTTCAAAAATCTACATAAAATTAAAAACTATTGTGAAATGTGTTCACTTTGTATATGCGCCGACGTAGTGGTTGAGTGGTCAAGGCGAGCGTTTTCACAGCAATCGCTCGACCGCCGCGTTGTGGGTTCGAGTCCCACGTAAGGCATGGATGTTTGTGTTGTGGGCGGAGTGTATTCCACCTCCTTCTGGTGCGCCTGGGGCAACGTCCTTGGACGGCTAAATGGTTCAAGTTCTGGCCGCTGACAAAGGCGAATGACGATGAGTGAAATACCTGGCCATTTGATAAAAAAAAAAAAAAAAAAAAAAAAAACTTTGTATATGCAGTATTATGCTTCAAATTTGTTAACATAATTGTTGTGTATCTAATTAGTTCCAATCATGAAGGTGTATACTTTGGATGACAACTTTGCATTTCGACGCCCAGCAATTTTCAAATAGTCATTTTTTTTACATTTCAGAAAGTTCCTCTCTACGTGTGTCTGTACGGGGCAGTCTGTACGGGGCAAAAGTAATCCCGCCGGCCCCGGTCTGTAACGCTTTGCGATAAATATGGCAATTTGACAAAATATCTCCAACTCGGCGATATTTCGTCCCATAATGACAAGAATATCGTCAAATTGCAATAATGAGGCTAAATCAACGAAAATGACCCTAAAATTGATGCATTTTCCTAAAATATTTTACTATATGAATCATACTTCCTTTTGTAAATGGTATA
Source organism: Amaurobius ferox (assembly GCA_951213105.1). Taxonomy (NCBI): domain Eukaryota; kingdom Metazoa; phylum Arthropoda; class Arachnida; order Araneae; family Amaurobiidae; genus Amaurobius; species Amaurobius ferox. The sequence goes on along the minus strand of OX578146.1, from coordinate 82,550,991 downwards.
AATATTGATTATTGTCAAGTTAGATATGCGCGAAAAAATAATTGGCTAAGTTGAAAGCTAATTGGGTAATTTGAAAGTTAATTTTGTAATTTGAAATAGTTTAACATGTTATCATCAAGAAGAGCCCTAAATGTACAATTCCCTCAAACATAAAACTGCTGCTTGTGAGAACACCATTTGTAGTACTACCTTAAAAAACAAACCTATGCAAATTACGTAACATGAATTGTTTCGAGGATATTTTGAACCCTCTTCATCAAGTTAAGTAGAATTTTTACTTAACAAACGCCAAACAAGTATTATAAGGTGGCAGGCCAAAAAACAATAGAATACATGTATATGGAACACTTAATGAACTGATGCGCAGGGGGGAGGGGGTGTAACAGACATTGAAACGAGTCTCCAGCCATATAAATATCAACACTTGGGTTTATATTTGGTGTTGGAAGCGCTAAATGTGTTGTTCACTGTTCCACATTAAAAATATTGCTCCGAGGGTTATATATATCATTCTTTTATAGTAGAATAAATAAAGTCGTTAAGCTATGTAGGGAAAATCATGTGCAGTCCATATTATATTTTTTTTTGTATTATTATAATCTTACTCTATTATTCTTTACTGCATTATTATTTTGTGTTACTCTTCACAAACTGCTGCTAAAAATTTGTCTTTAAATACTTTGTAAATAAAAACTGATTTTGCAGTTTACATTCAATTCGGTAGAAAAACAAGCTTTCTTCGACAGATTGGGACAAGAACAGTTCCAACAGTAAACACAATTAACCACCGAAACCGTTTTAATTATGTGATGATTGTAGTCGTCACACACGTTTTTCTAGTCTCGTGCAAATTTTCTAGTTTCCAGTCCTATCCTTTTGACATAAAATTACATATTTCGCTTCCGAAACCGGCTTAGTTACAATTTATCCCATTCATTATAACATATTTTGTGTAAAAAACATTACAACTGGTGACATCCAACTGATGTTTTCACTACGACATCAAATATTAATCACTGTGTTGCCCCATCATATATCCGAACATAAATGCTATTTTTATACTAACTAGAATTTGTTAGACATCACATTTGCCCTACGTCAAGAAACCTGAATTCTTCAAGAGAAGGAGAAATCGATTTGGTGTGGAGGGTAACGTAGACGAGTGTTAAACCTGAGGCAGGATAAGCATATAAACATTTACTGATCGAAAACGAAAGATATCTATCCCTTTACTAGCAGAGTCCTATATATCTAAGGAGAAAAATATTATATAGACTTTTCAATATGGATTCATAAAACATGGTCGAAACCTTGATAAAATAATTCATCTTTGATTTGGGGATATACTGTAGTAGATGTGTATTTTGTTGTTGAAAGAAAATGACGTGTGGAATATATACTTTCCTTCTAGAATAATTGGTGACATAAATTTTACCATGCTAGATTTTACGAAAACTTTCCGTTCAAATATCTATTCCTCGGAGTTTTCTATAGATAGAGCTCACATTATTACTGATTTACATTCAGCATCCAACTACGGAGGGTAATAGACGATTTAATAAAGAACATATTGCTCTTTTTCCATTTCCGGTTCATTTGTTTTTTCATTTTTTAAACATATATTTCAAAAGATTAACTATAGATAGGGCTTATATAGCTGCTATGGATTCAGCACTAAATTCTAGAGATGGTTCACTAAGATTTTCCACTTCCTCTTTTTCCTGTCCATGGTGACAAGACATTCATTTATCAGTATTGGATAATGACAGATATGAGTGATATGCAGTCAGCATCAAATTCCGAAGGGGGTTAAGGGACTCCCTAAGGATTTCCATTTCCAGTTCTAAAGATGCCACTTCCGATTGAAATGCTTCGATTTCACTTAAAACATCTATTCCTCGATATCAGCTGTAGATATATTACAAAAAATTATTGATATTGATTTCGAATCAAATTTTAAATAATTTTCGGGAAGTGCACTATGGATTTTGCATCCGCTTCTGGTTCAAAAAATTTCTTGTAACATCTATTTCTTAAGAGATATATGTTTCAAGAAAATATATATTTCAAGACAGCGCTTAGTTAGTGAATTCAGCATCTAATTTTGGAGTAGGTAAGATATTCACTTAGTATTTACACTTCAGTTTTTTTACGTGGAATTAAAAGATATCTTTGAAACTTCTATTTCTCGGGATAGTGCTTAGTCGATGACTGATATCGATTCAGCATCAAATTCCGGAGAAGGTAGAAAAGATCACCATGGATTTTCACTTCCGGTTCTGAAGATGTCACTTCTGAATTTTCCGACAATTCGCATGACTGTGCAAAAGGGAATAAAATGCTTCATAGCTCCGCTTGTAAAAACGTGCACACGCCACTTTTTACCATAATGTCGTATTGACATTTTCTTTGCGCGGCTCAAAAAGTAAGTTTCCCGAGCCATTTTTCAGATTAACGGCTTGTTTCCTTAGAGAAACATGGGGTTTTCGAGTTTTGTTCGGCGAGCATTCGTTTTCTTGTTTTGGTTGATTGTTCCGGCGCTTTCGGTGTCTGGTTATGACGAGTGAATGCTGCAAGACGTGAAACGTCATTAGTGCGGAGAATTGGTGACCAATGGGATTAAATCTTGAGAAGTGATATTAGCGATTGTAAGGATAGATGTGGGGCTTTTTCTCGAAGATTTGGGAGCCGGAGAGATACCGGCGGAAAGGTC